>ML403127.1:3148-43139 GCA_005239525.1 Nicotiana knightiana
TATATATATATATATATATATATATATATATATATAGTCAAATCTCTCTAAAATAGTCTCGTTTATTCCGAATATTTTTGGATGTAGAAAATATATATTATAACATAACATAAAAATTGGTTGCGAAAAAACTTGGCTTTTATAGAGATGTGTGTTTACCCTAAAAATCGAGTAACAATTAAACTTATATTGTGGTTTTAAGGATATGTGATTTAATCCAACACCAATTGATAAACAAAAAATTAAATAGATAAATAAGATAAATCAAACCAGTATGCGAGCAGAGTCTTTGACCTAGATTCGAGACAGTCTCGAGGAAGGGTAGTAATAACAGTAAAGAGTGGAACAACAATAATGAACAGTAAGTTAAGTAAGGAGAGTAACAGATGTATGAATTCTTATCAATGAATAAAAATGATCATGCTTACAAGTGAATGGGATTCCTCTTTATATAATAGAGGAATCCTAAATAAGGTACAATTCTAATTATAGAAGTAAATCCCACGTTTGGCACCAATAACCGCTTTGATTTGATTTGTTCTGGGATTTCCACCATGATCTTCGACCGGTTACTGATATCTCGTCATTCCGTTATTATGCCTTACTCGAAGTCATTCATGCTTGGTCTCGATTGTTGCTGGCCTCGATCTCCAGGCTTGATTTCCTATCTTCAAACTTGAGCCGGACCAATTACGAGGCTACCCTCGGGGAAACTCCCTGCCTTGATTAGACAACAAAATCGAGTATGCCCGATTTCGACCTTTTACCGATAGTCCCCTTATTTTTTGGAGTGTAACTAGAAGAAACAAACTTGAGACTTCGATTTAATACTTCGATCAATTATGACGTCAACCTCGTGACGTAAGCGACATAAGTGATTGAAGTGTCGCGTCTGCACAGTTCCCAAGGTCATTAATTAATGCCAGTTGATGGTCGTCCACCAGTGTTTTCAAACCCTCAAAGTGGCAAAATATATCATCTTCATAATCTTCTCAAACTTTACTTTCAAAACTTCTTCTAATCTCCAAAAGCTCTTTTACTCCCTTCAAGCTCATCAACTTTGCCGGTTTCCATTTGCAATCTCTTCTTAAAACACAAGTTCTGCCTTCTTCTTTCTTAGACCTCATATAACAATTGCAAAAACATAAAAAATGTTCCTCAAAAGGAAAATGCCTCTTCATCGCTGCCGGCTGGTGAGAAAACACCGGTGGAGCCATGAATCAAGGAGTGCATTCCTGGGCCATGTGAACTTACTAAACCTTCTTCAGTTCCTGGCCGGTGTGAGCCCATGTCGAGATACATATGCTCGATATCTGAAGGCGACCTCGAGCAGGTGAAAAACGATTACCACTGGGAAAACAAAGAAGTGGTGATTCCTACACCCGAGGAGGATATTACCACTCATGTGAAAGGGTTCTTAAGTGTGTATACTTACCCTTTCACACCGGGTCCCGTCGATCCCGTCATAATCGACTTTTGCTGTCACTACCGCATAACCCTACGCTAAATCCACCCTCTTTTTGGTGCATTGTTATTTTGCTCCGATTCTTCACGAGCAAGATCGAGGGGATTTCTTTCACCCTCGATCATCTCATTAGGCTATACAACCCCCGTCTTTATCGAGGCGGATTAATAAGGCTTCAGCACCGAGCCACGAAGGTGCTATTCTCGAGCATAGATAAGGACAAAGATCGAGGATGGATGGGCCGGTTCGTCCGAGTCAGAACTTCTGACTTAATCCCGGCCGAGAAGATGCCATTCCCCGAAAAATGGAACACGAAGCGTAAGTACGTACCCACCGATAGTGTTTGATGATTGCTTTGTTTCTTTTACCTTTTCTCATCTCTATTCTTCCTCATGGTGCAGCGGCCCCTTAGTTTCCCGGTGCAATCCCGAACCTTGCAGGCTGGGTTCGGCAACTGGCCTCGACCTCTTCGTATGCTACGTGCTCGTGGCGCGATTTGGCCGAGGGCCGATGGGAGGCCAAAAATCATGATAAGTTCATCTGCCTGTGTTTGATGCTTCCCTGTGAAATGCTTTATTCTAACTTGATTTCCTCCCATACAGGTCTTGGAGACAAAATCGTCATGAGGCCGCCTCCACCCGGGGAAGAGGAGGTTTCGAAACCGACCAAAGATAAGAATGGGAGAAGGGCCTCGCCTCCTAATACTCCAAATCCTAGGAAAAGCAAGGCTCAAAAGTCGAGGATCGAACCCACTGTTCTGCCAGCTGATTTAGTCCAAAAACTACGAGATAAAGACGAGGAGGGAGAAGATGTCGACTGCCTGCTGGTGTTTCGGAAGAGGGGAAGCGTTGAAGCTTCAAAACCAACTGAGCCGGTGATGGTCGAGGAGGCTCATCTTCGGGCCGAGGAGATCTCGGAGGATGGTCCGAGCAGAGTCCCCGAGTCATCGGGTGTTGGTGATGCCTCCCACTGTGATGAGCAACCGGCGGGCATGCCCGAAGAGTCCAGTTCTGAGGCCCTTCAAAAAGGAGAGAGTTCCCCAAGTGACTCGCTTGGGGAAATTAATATTGACGACTCGCCGCACGGACCCACATTTTTGAAGGGCAATTTCGGGATGCTCGGTCTATGGGGACCCTTGATGTGGTGATGGCCCACGAAAGGGATGACATATTTCGTGGCTGCTTCACGGGGGTCGATGATGTTCTGTTGATACCCAATTTTTCTCAAAATATTCTTAATTGCATATATACCTTCAAAATCATGCATCACTAGCAATTGGTATTTTGCCATAATTTTTCTATGTTTTATTAATTTGTCCAGTATTTTATTTCCAATAAATAATTATAAAATTACATCACAAATGATTTCAAAAATATTTCTTGATTTAATATCCGTAATTAGCCAAATTGGCATCTTTTGGCTATAATTGCAATGACTTTGCAATTATAGCCCAAACATATAATTTCATACTATTTTTTACCAGAAGTTAGTCCTTTGTATTTTAAAATACTAAATAATCATTTTTAACTATTTTCTATTCATGAAATTCATTTTTTATAATTACTAGCTATTTTATAAATTATTTTAACTAATCGAATTGGGTATTTAACAAATAGCCCCATTTCATTTCAATTATAACCTATTTAAACCAGCCCAAATTCCTTAACTAAACCATCCCAAACACCTAATTAGACCAGCCTAAATTCCCAGGCCCAATCCCTAAATCCTACCCGACCCAATGTTGATTAAATCTTGGTCGTTGATCAATTTTGATCAACGGCCCGAATTCATTCTTTTCTAAATTAACCTACTGCTCACCCCCCTCAAACCTCTCATTCACTCCTCACTCACCCGTCTTCACCCTTCTCTTTCTCTCTCAAAACTCCCTCTTCCTAACCCTAACCCCCTCCGACGGTTGCTTGCCCGTCGTTAATAATGGTGGCTCACCACCAATCCTATCCCTAATGGCTCTCCTATGGCCGGGATTCTTGCTGTCTTGAGGTCCTCAAGGGGACTAGTGGTCGTTCACTCACCCCTGGGCCTGTTCTCACCATTCTCAGGCCACCATGGCTCGATTGAGTAAGATCGTCCTATTTATTACTAAGTCTATGGCTTCTAAGCCGGAATCTCTCTATCTCTGGGTTATCTCCCTCAAAACCCTAACTTCACCTCTTGGATTTTTAGATCTGTAACAGATCTGAGTATATTTGAGTTATTTTACTGTTTTTCTATGAAAACCTTTCTGATTTTCGAAGCGTCTCTTCATCTTCACAACTAGGGTTTCTGAACTTCTCTTCAAAATGATTTTCTCTGATTTTTAAATGTTATTCTATGATTTTTATTGTGTTTAAAAGATTTTCATTTAGGTTCTCCCTTAACCTAACTAATTATGTTTAAAAAAACCCTAATTTTCTAGCTTTAGTTTTGGGTTCTGTGTTCATCTTTACTGTCTATTCACTCAACTTGTCTGTATGTTTGATTCTCTTGGGTTCTGCTTCGATTAATTTTTTACCCTAATATGTCCATTAGGGTTTCATATTTTCCTATTTCTTCTGTTTGTGTTTGGGTTTATTTGTTTATTCATGGGAGTCTACACTATTTCCCTTAGTCAGTACTACTCTTTGATTCTTTGAATCCCTGATTTCCTGTGTTGATACTCTTTACTGATTTCCGGTTACCTTTTCCTGTTTTTACAACCTGTAAACTATTTTCTTACCTTATTATGTGATTGACTATATTATTAATTGGTTCCTACTGATTGTTTCCTTAATTAGACCTTATGTATCTAGCCCTAATTGCTTACTTTGTACCTACTGTGTTTGAATTATTTCCTTATTTGTTATGCTCCAGCTATACATGATTTCTTTCCTTACTTGTTACATGTTCTTTACCGTTTGAACTGATTTCCTTAATTAAGGGAAGTCTTGGACAGATTTTACTCTAATTGATTTCGAGTTCCATAATCATTGTACAATTTTGATTCTTACCTTATTTACCTAGATTTCAAACTACTATATATATATTGCTCTCTTCTACTCCCATTATACAGTCTCATACACACACGAACCCACATTAGTTCACATCTCTCATACACTCAAAAGATCTTCTGCTTTCTTTGTTACTAAATTAGCCGGATACAAGCCAAAGCTAATTATTACACTCTCCTATTCTTCACTTTGTGTTTACTCCCTTTACTGGTATGTTCTGATTTCAATTCAAGTTCCAAAACAATGTGTTTTTTCTACTGCTTCAGTTTATCATGTTACTAATCTGTTTCTGTCTATTGTTTAACTTTTCAACATGTGGTTAACTTGTTCTACTTAGTATACTAGTTATGTCCTAACCCATCTTAGGATCAGCGTGCTTATGAGCATGTTTATTCCCTTTGTAGTCTGTCTATATTTGACTTTACTCTGTTTTTGAATGTTTGTTTATTTGTTACCTAGTTTCTTGTATGCACCTATTTGCAAAACAATCGGTTACCCTTAATTGTTTGATTTTATGTTTAACTTGGCCTAGTACCATTATATTCCAATTAGCAATTTTGGAATCCCTGCCCTATTGTGTGTGATTCCTTAAAACTTTGTGCTTCTGCCTGTTATGTGTTCACTGTACATGCCCTATGTGTTCCCAGTTCCCAACTTCCCTGTGTGAAAGTCTGTTGTTGAGCAATGTTGAATCTAATTGCCGTGTTTGGTCTATTTTTTGTTTGATTACACAACTCTTGTCAAAACTGTTTTACTATTAATATTTTTATAAGACTTGTTCATTCAACTGAGTCTTTTTCAAACACTGTTTTCCTATTAAAACCTTTTCAAAACTATGTCAAGCACTCTCACTCTACTCTTAGGTTCTTAAGTTCCGCCCCTCCAGTGTGTGACTGCTTTGGGATCCCTGTGAGATCCCTCTGAACTCTGATGCACTGGAGTTGGCTCTTCCACAATGAACTTACTCAGTTCTGGTTATGTAATCTGGGTGTGAGCACTGCCCGGGATCCTTGAGGTCCTTAGGGAACTCTTACACACCCGGACATGAGAAAGGCTATGACTTTGGCATTTGAGGCTATGGTAAGTTTGGTACATTTGGGCCTACTTCAGGCTCCCTATAGTTTAACTTCTTCTTTTCTATATATGTAATTCATTCAGTTGTTGGTTTGTAATAATTATTGTAAACAGATATACGAGGTTGGCTAGTGAAATGGGGAGGGTAGTTATATATTCTATCATTGGGTAGAAATCATGCCTTAGGCTTTTACATTCCCTATATCTGCATTAGAATCCATGCGTAGGACCAACATATTCATTCAAACCATGCCAAACATGCATTAGATATCACGTCTTTAAGGCTTTCATGTTTACTACTTTAACGTACAGGATGTCCTTAATGCATGTGTATGCTTACCACTTAGAAATCCTACTCTTAGGATAATTAACGTAAAATGTTGCTACATTTGCCTTCATAAATCGTGCTTAACAACTCTGTAATTCTCTGTGCATTTTAGAAATCATGCTTTAGGAATTCTGCACATCCCGAAATCATGTCTTAACCATTCTGCATTTTATATGTGCATATTAGATACCATGCTCTAGGATTTTGTTCGTATTTTCTTAGCCACGCCTGGTTTAAACTATTGATTCATGAAAAGCAAAATAAAGCAATCTCACATATGATTATCCTGTTATAGATAAAACTGGTAAAAATCCCTGCATTTTCGTAACACCTAGAACAACATGCTTTTAGGCAAAAACAACTTTTGAACTGTCTAAAGGTTAACATGCTTAAAAATCAGTAGGCAAACTGATTAGGCCCCTTCTTCTGAGTTTATGAAATAAAGCTGCATATTTTTGTGCATTGATATTCACTTAGATATCCTGTCTTAGGATCCTGTCTAATAAAACAGCCTCTTGTTTGTGTTTGAGACGTGTTGATTATGTGCGTGCAGGTAAATATGGGCCTCATAATTGCGTTCCTGCATTTATCTGATTATTTCTGTTTGTTTTTTTTGTCGCTTAGAATTTTATCTTTTTTTTTTAAAACCTTAGGGGTTTTGTCTAGAACTGCATATATCTAGAGGTCCTAAATTCCTCCAGGACCACAAGGAAGGGACGGGTAATAACACGCATAGAGATCGCTAAATAAACTCGCCTAATAACCGCTAAGTGGTGGGGTAAAGGGTAGATATGGGTATGATGACCGGTGCGCTAATGCCACGTGTAGCCCCTCACTAAGGAGTGATTACCGGGCATTGCATTTATATGATCCTATAGGATAAACAACTTAGGAATCCCCTATCCCCTACATATGTGTTCTTAGAACATAAATCTTTCAAAACTTTATTACATATGTGTGTTTAGACTGCGAGTCTTTTTCAAAACCATTACTTGTTTCCATGTGTATACTTTGACTGCATATTTGCTACTTGCTTGAATTCACAAAGCTTGTTTGGCCAGGAACCACAATTGTGGACTTTGAGGGGTGCCTAACACCTTCCCCTTGGAGTAATTTCAAGCCCTTACCCAATCTATGGTTATTCAACTAGTGTTCCTTAACGCACCTTAATTCATTAGGTGGCGACTCTTCAAATGCCTCACATCCCTTATCCCAAAAGGAAATGAGTTGTTCCAATAATGTCAAAAACCCTGACCGATCCGAAACGAAAGGAAAGAGGGGGGCGCTACATGTTCTCGACCTGGATGCATCGGTCATTTTCGATGAGGCCGAGCGACTTATGAACTAAGTAAGTTTCATCCCCCTTATGATGTTTGCTTTTGTTTTTATTTCTTTATGTCTGATTTCCTTCCTTTCTGCACAGGCTATGGCACTTCATCGAGAAGCATCTTCCAAATACCGAGCTGAGATGACCCAGTGTGTGGATGATCTCAGAAAGTTCACGGAGGAGAGAGACACCCTCAAACTCTTCTATGCGCAAAAAGAATAGGAGATCAGGGGCCTTCGAGCCGAATTGGCAAGAGCTCATCAATATCAGATCGATCTCATCGAGCGAGTAACGTTAATTTTGGAGCATGTTATGTATTAACTTGATATTGGCAATTAACACTTTGATCCGGCAGGTTTAGCAGAAGGCCGAATTGGTTGGGCAGCTTCGCGAGGAGGCTAAGATGAGAGGGGCAGAGACTTTTGGGGTGGAAGAAGCACATGGACCGTCTCGCCTCGGAGAAAGCTACGGTTCGGGCCCAACTGTATTTGGTAGAGCTTCAACTCCAAAGTGTGAAGGAGGAGAGCTTGGCCCGAGCCAAGAAAATTGAAGAGCACGAGACTTGGTTTGCCGCTGAGCTGGCAAGGGCCACATCCGAGGTGGAGGTGCTCGTGGACTCCTACAGAGCCGATGCTGAAGCCGCTAATGCTCGGGAAAAGGAAATTTCTGATACTGCTGAGGTTAGATTATCCTACGTTGCCGAGCATGCTAGGCGCCGATCTCCGAGAGAGACTCTTGAAGAGGTACATGCTCATGGCTTCGACCTCACCGCTGATATCGAGAATGCAAAGGTGTTGGAGGATGAGGCTGGGTCTTTGCTTTACGATGATGAAGATTCCGCGAGTGGATCCGAGATCAGAGGAGATGAAGATGAAGCTCCCAAAGATGCGTCTCCCGAGGTAGACTAGGCAGTTAGGATTTTTTCTCCTTTTGTTTTTGGATTTTTGTGTAAGAACCTGTGTGGTATTTGTAAATACTTTGCATATATGAAAGATCACTTTTCTTTACGTTTTGTCTCTGATTTTTGTTTCGTGATAAACTCTATTTTGCCTTCGCTTTGTGAAAACTTTGTTGCAATCGGGTCGTCGCCGCCTCTATAATTTAGTGAGAACTAGCTCGAACTTAGAGTAGAATAAACCCTTAGGTTTTTTGGTTAAGAGAGGGAGGGTCCCTGAGCTCAACAATATGTTTGGGATTTTGATTTTGGGTGGCTTGATCGAAGCCATAATTGCACTGTTTTTATAGCCGAGTTCAAGTAAGTTTCAAACTCACAGTAGCAGACCCTTAAAGTTTGTATCTAGTAATCATGAGTTCTCGAACAATAGTCGAGTGAATTTTTACTCGATCTTGAAATAGTGGAACCCTTGGTTCGAATTGAGTGAGAACAAGATCTTGAGCTCTAAGTGTATTGGCTCTTAGGCTCTTTAAATTGGGTCGATACGGCCTCTAAAGGATGGCTATTATTTCCCTCTTTCGTCTTAAAAGACTTAGTAAAAATTTCTTTATGCCTTAACATGTATTTTTTATCCATTGGTTTTTTTTAGGGTTCAATGTCGGTCGAAACCCCTTCGCTTTTTGTGCCTTAGCATGTTTATGTTAGGATAATTTGATACCTCTTAACATTTTTCGAGGGCTGATTTTATCGAAGACCTTTTGATTATTCACCGAGGGTAGCCTTTTTTAATCAGTTTTTCAAAGAATTCGAAGGCCTATTTTTATTGCAGTATTCGGACGTCATTGAGACGCATTAGTTTGGTCATAGCCTTTGGGTATGCCTCTTGGGATTATTTCCCAATAAAACTTCGAACTTGTTCGAAGTGCTAGTCCCCGAGAAGGAAGGCCTTGGCCTATATATCGATGGGTGCCTATTTGAGGTCTATGAATTTGAGTTTAGATAATTCGAATATGTCGATTGTCGAAGGCAGTCCCCGAGTGTTCGAGGTATATTTGCACTTGGCCCTTGAACCTTTTACTGTTCGGGGTGTAATTATACATGGCCCTTGAGCCATTTCTCACAAAATCATAAGCATGGAGCTCGTATAGTATAAAATTTTCTTTGAGACACAAGATATTTGATAAGGAAAGAATGCTTCTTTGAATAATTTATACATACGTACATATTTTTCCATTGGGGCTCGACTAATCTATATGGACACGGATCATTTGACCGTTTGGCCCATTATAAAGTTTCCCTATCGAGACCCCCTGACACAAAGTACTTTCCTCAAAAATATAACATCTAAGGGTGATCCCCCCCCAGTATTCGAGGTTGATGTAAAGAAGCCTTGGATAATGTTGAATTGTCCCCAGGTAGCACATAATTGTTGCCTCATTAAAATCCTCACCGGAAAAACACATTTGGGACAAAAACCGATCTGAGGGAAAAAGAGTGCAACACATGCTTTAAAACCTGAGGTCTCGATGTCTTTGATCGAACACCTGCAGTTAGTTAGTATCGAATATATAAATGAAAAAGGGAGAAATTCATACCTTAGCAATAATATCGTTTGAGAAGTGATATGTTCCAACTATTTGGTAGTTGTTCGCCGTCCATCGTGCCAAGCTTATAAGATCCCTTTCTGACGATGTCGAGGACTTGATAAGGTCCTTCCCAATTAGGGTCGAGCTTCCCTTCATTAGGATCTCGAGTGTTGATGGTGACTTTCCTTAGGACTAGGTCCCTGACTCTGAAGTGACGAAGGTTGGTTCTCCTATTGTAGTATCTCTCGATTCGTTGCTTTTGTGCAACCATTCGAACGAGTGCGGCTTCTCGTTTTTCATCAAATAATTTGAGGCTAGTATTCATAGCCTCGTGATTTGATTATTCCATTGTATGTCAAAATCTGGCACTGGTGATCGGTTCCAAACCTACACCACTATAAAGTAGCGAGGAGAGGTCGATGCAGTTATACCCAATAGGTCGGGATGGATATCCAAAGGGAGTTAATATTGGTTGGGAGTTGGGTTTCTATCTAAGCTAGTTGTGCGTGTTGTTTCTAATTGCACTTCTAACAATGGTTGGGATTGTTTCTATTCTAATTTTAATGCTATTGATTGCTAAAAATAATCTCTAAGTACAATATTTTTGTGAGACTTTTTAAAATGACAAAAAGCACAAGGGAAGTGACTTCCGCCCAGGCGAGTATCTAATGGGGTAGAGAGTTTAGGACTAGCTTTTTATGATTGGGTTCGTGATATAACCTTCACACATAAATACTCACTCTATACCTCTCGATAGTTTGAGTGACTTTGCCCGATTTGGCTTTCTCAAGCCCAAATGGGTGTTCAAGCAATGCAAGTGAAATTGACTCAAGTCGGGTATTACTATCTCTAGGTTTAACCCTTTAATTGGGGCTATCAATCTCTTGAATTCAACTCAATTCCTTGTTAACCTATTTTTTCTAGAATTAGGCCCTCTTTCTCAAGAAGAGCCTAAGTCAAAAAGGCACGAATCAGTGTTTGCAACCACCAATTCTACAATTAAAGCATGAAATAAGCTAAATATCACTTACCCATAAACAATTAAGCCCTAAAATTAAATACCCACACTAGGGTTAGGTCACAACCCTAGCTATGGGGTCTAGCTACTCATAATAATGGTAGAAATCAAAGATGAAGATGTAGTATAATCCATAAAACTCAAATACAAGAAGAAAATTCAAACACTACTCTAAAATTACTCAAAACGGTAAAGTGCGACTCATCACGTGTTCCCTGATACAAAACTTGACCTAAAAATGTCAAGAAGATCTATTTATACACAGCTGAAATTTCTCGACAAAAATGCCCCTACAGAGGTTTCGTTGACCGTGTAATAATAGGTGCGTCCGCACTTGGACTTTTGTGGCCGCGCAATAATGAGCGGGGTCCGCATTTCTTCAAATTTGGGCTTGGGTTAGACTAGGTTACGCGGGGCGTGTAAATTCATTCGCGTCCGTGTTAGCTTCAGTCACGGCCGCGTATTTTTGTTGGCGGACCACGTTCCTCAGTTAAACTCGACATGTAGGGTCTCTGAACCTCAAGTTGTGCTCTCAATGGAATATCCTTCGCGTCCGCGTTAGACCAATACGTGGCCGTGTAATTTGAACGCGGCCAGCGGCAATGTTTGTACTTAAATGCAGCTTCTCTAAACCTCAATATCCCGGGCCACGTAATAGTCTCCGCCTCAGTGGTGAACCCGACGTGGCCGCGCTTTTTCATCGCAGTCAGCGGTCCAATTCCAGCCTTTGGTTTGTGCAACTTTGACTCTTTCATGAGCTTATTTTGGCTTCTTTGCCTCATTTTAACCAAACTCTGCAAGCAAGCACATTAAGTTAGTTTTCGGGAATACCTTTACGCATTTTTTACCCAAAACCTAAGCAAGAGAGCAAATAATAGGCTAAAATCCCTAGTTATCAACTGGGATCCCCGACTTCGACTGGAATCAAGGCTTCGGAGCCATATACTAAGGAGGATGGGGTTGCCACCGTATTGGACTTCGATGTTGTTCGATATGCCCAAAGGACTTCGGACAAAACTTCTCTCAATTTCCCCTTAGTGTCGTTCAACCTTTTCTTTAGGTTTTGAATGATGGTCTTGTTCGTAGATTCGGCCTGTCCTTTTCCACTAGCATGATACGGCGTCGATAATATCCTTTTTATTTTATGATCTTCGAGGAACTTTGTCACTTTGTTGTCGATAAATTATTCTCTATTGTCGCACAATATCTCAGCAGGTATCCCGAATCGACACACGATATGATCCCAGATGAAGTCTATAACCTCTTTATCTTTGACTTTCTCGAAAGCCTGTGCTTCAACCCATTTAGAGAAATAGTCAGCCATAAATAAAATGAACTTATCTTTACCTGGGGCCGATGGCATAGGGACGAAGATGTCCATCTCCCATTTCATGAATGACCATGGGGATAGGAGCGAATGAAGTTGTTCTCCGGGCTGGTGGATCATCGGTGCGAACCTCTGACATTTATCACATTTTTGAACAAACTCCTAAGTGTCTTTTTCCATTCTATCCCGGTAGTATCCTGCCCTAATGAGTTTTTGAATTAGTGATTCGGCACCGGAGTGGTTCCCACAAGTGCCTTCATGAACCTCTCATAGAACATAATCGGTGTCACCTGGTCCTAAACATATTGCCAATGGTCCATCGAATTTCTTTCTATGTAATGTTCCATCTTCAGCCAATGTGAATCGAACAGCTTTGGTTCGTAGGGCCCTCGACTCTTTATGGTCCGGTGGGAGCTTCCCGCTTTTCAAGTATTCAATATATTTATTCCTCCAATCCCAGGTTAAGCTTGTAGAGTTTATCTCGGCGTGACCTTCCTCGATGACGAATCTCGAGAGTTGAATGACAGTCCTCCAACTGATCTCGTCCTCCTCGACTGATGACCCCAAATTTGCAAGCGCATCGGCTTCACTGTTTTGTTCTCGAGGTACATGTTGTAAGGTCAATTTCTTAAAATGGTGCAAAGTTACCTGAATCTTGTCCAAATACCTTTGCATTATATCCTCTCGAACTTCGAAGGCTTTGTTTACTTGGTTCACCACCAGCAAAGAGTCACACTTGGCTTCAGTGACTTCCGCTCCCAAGCTTTTAGCTAGTTCTAGACCTGCAATCATGGCATCGTACCCGGCCTTATTGTTAGTCAACTTAGAAGTTTTGATGGATTGCCTAATAGTGTTACCCGTGGATGGCTTCAAAATGATGCCTAGTCCCGATCCCTTCACATTCGAAGTGTCGTCTGTGAAAAGGGTCCACACACCTAATGATGTACCCGATTTTTACAAGAGTTCCTTTTCAACTTCGGGTACGAGGGTTGGCGTGAAATCTACCACGAAGCTCGCTAAAATTTAAGACTTGATGGCCGTTCAGGGTTAATATCGATATCGTACCCACTGAGTTTAACGGCCCATTTGCCAATCGGCCCGATAGTTCGGGCTTATGCAAAACGTTACGAAGCAGGTGTTGGTTAACACACATATTGGGTGACATTGGAAGTATGGTTTTAACTTTTGAGAGGCGCTTATCAGTGCAAGTTCCAATTTCTCCAAGTGTGGATATCTAGTTTCTACTTCTCCTAAGGTTCGTCTTACATAATAAACAGGGAATTTGCCTACCTTGCTCTTCTCGAACCAGGACACCACTTATCGCAATTTTCGATACTACCAAGTATAAGCAGATCTTTTCATTTTCCTGTGGAGTGGGAAGCAGTGGCAGGCTTAATAGGTATCGCTTTAATTCTTCTAACACATGTTGGCATTCCGGGGTCCAGGCAAAATCGTTCTTATTTTTGAGTAGAGAGAAAAATCGGTGGCTTCAATCTCACGATCTCGAGATGAATCGACCTAAAGAAGCTATCCGTCCAGTCAGCCTTTTCACGGCCTTTACACTGTCCATGAAGGTGATGTATTCGATGGCCTTGATTTTATCGGGGTTGATCTCAATCCCCCGATTCGACACCATGAAGCCGAGGAACTTTCCCGAACCAACCCTGAACGCACATTTCTCGGGGTTGAGCTTCATGTTGTATTTCCTTAGTATCTCGAATGTTTCCTACAAATGTGCCAAATGGTCCTCTGCGCGCAGGAACTTAACTAGCATGTCATCAATATACACTTCCATTGACTTACCTATTTGTTCTTCAAATATTTTATTTACTAGGCGTTGGTAGGTAGCTCCTGTAACTTTTAGCCCGAAGGGCATTACATTATAACAATGTGTTCCATACTTGGTGATATGAAGTCTTTTCCTGGTCTTCCGGGTTCATTTGAATTTGATTGTACCCGGAATAGGCATCGAGAAAAGTGAGGATCTTGTGGCCGGCCGTGGAATCGATCATGCGATCGATGTTAGGCAGTGGAAAAGAATCTTTGGGTCATCCCTTGTTTAAATCCTTATAATCTACACACATTCTAAGTTTGTTCCCTTTTTTAGGGACTACAAATACATTGGCTAACCATTCAGGATATTTTACCTCCTGAATGGACCCTATTTTGAGAAGTTAAGCTACCTCGTCCTTTATGAATGCGTGCTTTACCTCGGACTGGGGTCTTCACTTTTGTTTCATCTGTTCTGAACTTAGGGTCCAGGCTTAGTCGATGCATTGTTACCTCCGGTGGGATCATTGTCAAGTCTAAGTGGGACCAAGCAAAATAGTCTATGCTATCAATAAGAAATTGAATAAGCTTCTTCCTGAGTTTGGGGGTTAACCCCATTCTCAGGTATACCTTTCGCTCGAGTAGGTATTCATTCAATATAACCTATTCCAGCTCTTCGACCGTTGATTTTGTGGCGTCGGAATCTTCGGGAACAACAAAAGTTTGAGGGGTCAGAAAATCCTCCTCTTCTTCTTCTTCCCCGATTCGGTCGAGGCTGGTGGCGGTGATTGCTATTTGGCTTCCTGTTTACCTTTGATGCTCGACCTTTTTGAGGTTAATAGCGTCGATATCGGTGTTACCTCATCGACCGCAAATATTTCCTTTGCAGCATGCTGCTCCCCGTACACTATTTTTACACCGTCCTACGTCGGGAATTTCATTATTTAGTGGAGAGTCGAAGGGACTGCCCTCATGTTGTGGATCCAAGGCCTTCCGAGTTGGGCATTGTACCTCATATCTCCCTCGATTACGTTGAACTTGTCATCTTGAATGGTTCCATCTACGTTCACCGGTAGGATTATCTCTCCTTTAGTTGTTTCACTGGCCATATTGAAGTCGTTTAAGACCCGAGATGCGGGCACGATTTGATCCTGTAGGCCGAGCTGATCCACGACCCTTGATCGTATGATATTTCTTGAGCTAACTGGATCCACTAAAACACACTTAACTTGAACTTTATTTAATAAGATAGATATTATCAGAGCGTCGCTGTGGGGCTGAGAAATTCCTTCCGCTTCTTTGTCGTTGAATGATAAGGTGCCTTCTTGAACATAATCTCGATTTCTTTTTTCCCTAGTGATTGATACCTTAGTACGTTTGAATATGGGTCCATGAGGAATGTCGACCCCACCGACGATCATATGAACGACATGTTGCGGTTCCTTCTGTTCATTTTCCCTATTGGCGTCCCTTTCTCTGAAATGATTTTTGACTCGATCGCTGAGGAACTCTCAAAGATGACCCTCATTGAATAGATGGGCTACCTCCTACATTAATTTCCTGCAATCCTTGATTCTGTGACCATGTGTGCCATGATACTTGCACACCAAATTGGGGTTTCTTTGGGCAGGATCAGTTTGTATGGGTCTGGACCATCTAGTATATTTGATCCTTCCAATTGCCAATACAATGCCTGATGCATCGATGTTAAAATTATATTACGATAATTGGGGCGCCTCTGTTGGGTCCCCAAACTTTTCAAAACCACTTTTGCTCATAAGTCCCCAAGAATTCTGTCCTCGATCACTTCTTCGATCATTCTGGGTGGAATTGCGTCCTGGACCATTGTTCTTTTTGATATCGATCTTTGTTCGACCTTGACTCCCTATCGACGTCCCTCTAATTTTTAACTGCTGACCTTTTTTGATGTACTGAACCTGAAGGGGCTCCTAGTTGGTCGTCCTCGACCCTGATCTTCGATTGATATTTATTGTGCACATCTGCCCAAGTTACAGCTAGATACTCGATCAAATTTTGCTTCAACTGCCGTGATGCTATCGAACTCCGTTCATTCAACCCCTGAGTGAAATCTTGAATGGCCCAATCATCTGTGACCGGTGGCAACTCCATTCGTTCCATTTGAAATCGGGACATGAACTCCCTCAACATTTCATTATCCCTCTGTTTTACCTTGAAAAGGTCCGATTTCCTTGTCGCAACCATTATGGCCCCGACGCGTGCCTTTATAAAAGAATCTGCTAACATGGCAATGAGGCGATAGAATTTGGCGGTAGGTTGTGGTACCAAATCATTTCTCCCTTCGACAAGGTCTCTCCGCACTTTTTCAATAACACATATTCAATCTTATCATCTTCCAAATCGTTACCCTTGATGGCGCATGTGTAGGAGGTAACATGTCCGTTGGGGTCGGTGGTCCAGTTGTATTTAGGTATGTCCGGCATGCGAAACTTCTTTAGAATGGGTCCGCACTTAGAGGAAACGACTTTTGTACAAACTTCTTCAAATCCATCCCTTTCAAGATTGGCGGTGTCCCCGATATCTAATCAACTCGGGAGTTGTATGTGTCCACTTCTTTTATCATTGGCTTCGATTTTCTTCTCTCCTGATTCAATTATTTTGGTAAGCTCCTCAAGCATTTTCATTATCGCAAGATCAGTCCCCGATTCATTACCATTCGACCTTTCCGGTACTGCCTCAGTACGGCGAATACTATCCGGCTCGCCCCCGTTCGAAGTTCTATGTTGATTTTGTAACTGAGCAATAGCGACTTGCCGAGCCTGAAATATTTCGAATATCACTTGGAGACTGACTCCTCCGTCTCCTCTTCCCTGTGTTCCTTGGCCACATGACCGGATTTCTCTGCGTATACTCCCTTCGAGGTCTGCGCCTAGGTCCGAGTTAAAGAAACGTGCAAACTGACATCAACTGGGTTGGCAACCAGTGCTCCTCCGAGATTAACCTATGGCACCTCGACTCCTGGAGCAGTCACATTTTCATTTTGCCCGTGGAATTCGAGGCCATTGTCACTGTGTGTGGATGCGTTTTGTGAGTTTGACATGTTTTAACCTGAAAAGCAAAGACACTTGACAAGAACAAGCATAAAACAGTGTGTTTTATCATAATCACTATTGAACAATCACTATTATCCTTAGCCCCACGGTGGGCGCCAAACTGTTTACCCTAAAAATCGAGTAACAATTAAACTTATATTGTGATTTTAAGGATATGTGATTTAATCCAGTACCAATTGATAAACAAAGAATTAAATAGATATATAAGACAATAAGATAAATCAGATCAGTATGCGAGTAGAGTCTTCGACCTCGATTCGAGACAGTCTCGAGGTAGGGTAGTAATAACAGTAAAGAGTGGAACAACAATAATGAACAGCAAGTGAAGTAAGGAGAGTAACAGATATATGAATTCTTTATCAGTGAATAAAAATGATCATGCTTACAAGTGAATGAGATCCCTCTTTATATAATAGAGGAATCCTAAATAAGGTACAATTTTAATTACGGAACTAAATCCCACATTTGGCACCAATAACCGCTTTAATTTGATTTGTTCCGGGATTTTCGTCGTGGTCTTCGACCGGTTACTGATATCTCGTCATTCCGTTATTATGTCTTACTCGAATTCAGTCATGCTTGGTCTCGATTGTTGCTGACCTCGATCTCAAAGGACACTTCGATCTCCAGGCTTGATGTCCTATCTTCGAGCTTGAGTCCGACTCATTACGAGGCTATGCTCGGGGCAACTCCCCTGCCTTGATCAGACAACGAAATCGGGTATGCTCGATTTCGATCGTATTTGTATACATATATATATATATATATATATATATATATATATATATATTCTGGGTTAATTATACTAGAATGACTTTGTCTTTTGAAGTTACTATAAAAAGAGTAGGTTTTAAGTTCAAAACTAATATGCTACTCCTATACCTAATGCGTTTCACTGTATGCAAGAAGTTGCAGATGTTGTAAAATTTCATTAGTTATAGGGCCCAAAAATATTGGAAGATTACCTCAAAACGCTAATTAATAACAAACTTCAAGAATTTCTAATCACAGTTTAGAAAACCCTCAGTATTTTGGTTAATGTATTCACATGCATGGACTTTTGGTGCTATTTGTACATCATGCCCCTTTACAATTTTGAATTTAAGAAAATGATCTTTTTAGATCTCTCTTATGTGTAAAAGATAAATCTCTTACGTGTAAAAATAAATCTCAAAAAAAGGTAATGTTATAAAACTAATAGCTCAAAAGTCAAAAAACCAATTGTCCTCAGTTCAGTTACATAGATTATTCGCTTAAAAGTATGATTATTTCTACGACCTCTTCCAATAGCTCATTAGTAAGAGGCACTCCTAAAGCTCATAGGACTGAGCTCTTTATGTTTTCTCATTGTCATAAGCCTGAACTGCTATGTACAAAGCTAGAGAAAAAAGAATTACTAAAAGTTTAACTCTCTTTCTATTAATTGGTAACTATGATAAATAAAAGTCGTCCAGATGCATTTTATTACGTTAGCATTGTAAATATTGAATATCAATATGGTCAAAAATGCAGAGAGATGTATGAAAATGCGAAATGAATTATAGTTCATGTTCATGTGCCCATTCATGTTCTCTCCTAAAGCTATAGTTCATGTTCATGTGCCCATTCATGTTCTCTCCTAAAGCTTATTAAAAGTGAATATATATATATATATATATATTAGAGGCGGGTTCAGAATTTTTACGAGACTTGGTGCCCCTTAAAGGCTTTCAATATATATATATATTGGTAAATAGCTTTTTTATTAACCAAAAAAGTATCATTTACAGACTCCAGGCAAAGAGCCGACCTCTTGCACTCCTATTTACATCTGACAGTTCCTAGTTTAGCTATATTAACTATAGGAATCAAGAAAATGATCAGCTATCTCACTAAGGGTATGATCTCAGTAGACTCAAAGGCTTGCGCCATTTCCTAAAGTTTTGTCCTCTAATGTGAATATGTACTGCTATTTCTCTACTGACTCTATCTTCATCATAGGTGCGCTTCTGGAATCTCAGTAGATTCCTCTAACTCCATATGACATAGATTGTCATTACAAATGCATAGCTGGTGATAGCTCCCAGTCCACTCTTCCTTTTGGCCATATACTGCATACCCATTACAATTCATGTTTGGCATCACCTCTGTTCCTGATATGCCAAGCCAGGTTAGTAATCTCAGCCACAATGCACCTGTAACGGGGCATTCAAAGAGTAAATGTTCATGAGTTTCAATGCCACCATGACAGAATACACAAGCCATAGGAGCTTGTATACGTATCATCTGCAGTCGATCCACTGTTGTCAACCTGTTTTGCACTGTTAACCATAAGATAAATTTCCCTCGTGGATGGATGTTTTGCTGCAGTGTAAGGCTTTCCCAAGGGGACTTTGGGGTGCTGTGGTATCAAGTGTAGGTACATCTTTTTAATGGAGAAGGAACCATCCATGTTTTGCATTTTTCCTAACTTTGCAAGAAAGTCACCATGTATCATAACCTGTTGTATAACCATATCTCGAGTTTCCATAATCTTCCTAACTACCTAAGCTATCTTAGGTATAGGGCATGAGCAAAGAGTTTGTTTCTTTATGTAGTAGCTGTGTACCCACTTTATCCAGAGGAAGTCCTTTTTCTGTAAAATTGACTATAATTGCTTTATTATTGTAGCCTTGTTCCATATACATAGATTCATGACATTCAATCCTCCAGCTTGAGGTAACGCCAGTGCTTTCTTTGATAGATTTATCATTCCAGCCCATAAGAAAGTTCTACATAGACTTTCAATAGCTTTCATTACATTCTTTGGTATCAGAAACATCTGTGCGCAATAAGTTTGTATTTCAAATATTACATATTTTATCAACTGAAGTCTGCCTGCACAAGAGAGGAGTTTGGCAGACCAGCACTTCATTCTAGCAGTAATCTTTTCAAACATTGGACCACTGAAAGTATTTTAGATGACAATGGTAACCCCCAAGTATTTGGAAGGTAGATCATCCAAGGAGTAACTCAAGAGCTGCAATATGTTTGTTTAATGTCCTCTGTCACACTAGCTATGTAAATGGAGCGTTTGGTAGCTTTAGCCTATAGGCCTGAAGCTTGTGAGAATGCTTGAAAAACACCATTCAATAGCCTAACAAACTCCTTATCTGCTCTACAGAGCATAAGAAAGTCATCAGCAAAACAAATATGAGTGATTCTCAGTTTCCTACACTCTGGATGGAAATTAAAATCACCATTTGTGATCAATTGATTCATCTCTTTGCAAATACTCCATATCTATGACAAAGAGATAGGGGGACATAGGGTCCCCTTGTATGATTCCTCTTTTCCCGGGAAAAGGCTTGGTGAGCCCTCCATTGATGACCAACGAATAGGAAACAATAGTTATACATTCCATGACCTATCGCACAAATTTATGGGGAAAGCCAAGATCGACCATGACTCTTTTGATAAAGCTCCATTCCAATGTGTCATATGATTTCCTAAGGTCCATTTTTAGTACACATCTAGGGGATAAGCCTTTTCTTCCATAGGCCTTGAAAATTTCATGGCTGAATAATATGTTGTCCAAGATGGATCTACCTCTGATGAAAGTTGATTGGGATTGGCTGACAATGTCACCAACAACTTTACCGAATCTTCTAGATAATTTTGTCTATGATCTTGTATAGGGTGGTATAACAGGCAATTAGTCTATAGTCCTTTACCTGAGTTGGTAAAGGAACCTTAGGCGCCAGTGTAATTGCAGTACAATTGATAGCATGCAACATTCTACCGGTTTGGAAGAAGTAGTGTACAAATGCATAGACATCCTCTTTGACCACCTCCCACTGCTTGAGAAAGAATCCAATAGGATAGCCATCTACTCCAGGTGCTTTGTCTAGGGGCATTTCTTTTATGGCTTCCAAAATTTCATTATTTGTTACCTTCTCATATGTGGAAGTTGTATTCTCCCTGTTTGTTGTGTAATTATCAATGTGCAGCGGTTTACCCACATCATCTTTCAATATTCAGGGTGCCAAATATTTTTTAACCTATATTGTGATGACCCAAGGGTTCATTTTATAAATTTAGACTCCTCTCTATGCTTAATAGCCATAAAAAACTAATTTTAAATACCTCGATTTGCATGCACAGACGGGCGTGAAACCGGAAAGCTTTTATGTGAAAATAATTAGAAATAGTGATTTCTAAAATTTAAATTTGATAAAAGTTGACTTTGGTCAACATTTTGAGTACAAGGACCCCGATCCGTGTTCCGACGATCCCGGGAGGTCCGCAGTAAAATATGGGACTCGAGCCTATGCCCGGAAATGAATTCCAAGGTCCCAAGCCTTAGAAATCAATTTTTGAAAAACATTATTTTGCTGAAATATTTATGAATTGGACAAAAGAAATAATGTTTAAAATCATTAGTATCGGGCCCGTATTTTAGTTCTGGAGCCCGGTATAGATTCGTTATGATATTTAAAGGTTAACTGTGAAATTTGGTGAAAAATGGAGTTTATTTGACGTCGGACATCCAGTTGAAAAGTTATGAACTTTAAGTGTTCTTGATGAAAATGATGAGTTTTGAGGTTTAATTCATAGTATTACATGTTATTTTCATGATTTGATTGTATGAGCAAGTCCGTATGATAATTTTAGACTTGCATGCATGTTTTGTTTAGAGCCCCGAGGACTCGGGTGAGTTTCGGATAGGCCACGAGAGGTTTTGATCATGTATTAGTGTTGTTTTTGTTTTCTGGTGTCCAGGCCCGTGTACTATGCGATCGCATAGCCATGTCCGCGATCTCATAGTGTAGTTTCAGTGAGGATCCTTTGGTGTACTGTGCGAACACAGCATTTAGTGTGCGATCGCGAATCTTCGACTGGGCAAGCTGTGCGAACGCACTCCCTACTGTGCGAACGCGTATCATTAAAACAGGCCTGGGGGAGGGGAGGCCAGTACTCTATCTGATCG
The DNA here is from genome assembly GCA_005239525.1 of Nicotiana knightiana. Lineage (NCBI taxonomy): Eukaryota > Viridiplantae > Streptophyta > Magnoliopsida > Solanales > Solanaceae > Nicotiana > Nicotiana knightiana. The sequence goes on from ML403127.1 coordinate 24,966, forward strand.
CACCCCTACCCATGCGAACGCACTTCCCAGTTTCCTTTACCCTATGTGAATGCATACTTCTTAGACACAGAGGTTTTCGAGATCTATAAGAAGTAGAGCCATCTCTCAAAAGAAGTATGTCCTTGATTTGAAGAAAACAGGGATGTTAGGTTGCAAGGCCGCAATTAGCCCAATAGAAGAAAATCATAAGCTTGAAGAAAAGAGAATAGAACCCTTGGATGATGCAGGCATCAGAGGCTTGTGGAAAAACTTAGATATCTTACTATCACAGTGGGTGGGGGTAGAGCCTCTAGCGCCAATGTCGATGAATCAAAGGTGTCTGTTTATGGTATGGAATAGGTTTGTTTGTATTATATGTTGCTATTACCAGCAGGGTTTTCCGCGAATGTAAGTTATTTGACAGCTTTACGCGAATCCACACTAGCTAACTTTACACATATGGATTGAGTGCGAATGCATAGGTCTGTTGCCCAGCTAATATAAATACTCTTTTAAAAACGGGCATACCTTCTTCTTCACCATATTTTCGAGGTTTACAGCCCTAAGAGCGATTTTCTTCAACAATTATCATCCCCAAGTCATAATAATCAATTCTAAACTTTGTTCTTTCAATTCCTTACTGTTTTTCATCACTTTTAAGCAAAAACTAAGAATTTTCATGGTAAAAATTGAGGATTTGGCTAGAATTAGGGAATTTTGTAAAAATCAAACTTTCATATCAAATTGAGGTCGAATTTTGAAACTAATAGTATATTTGGGTTCGTGGGTGAATGGGTAAACGTAATTTGGTCCGAACCCCGAGTTTAGACCAAGAGGGCCCGGGGTCGGGTTTTTATTTTTTTTTGAGAAAACTTAGAAAAAGTCATATTTTTCAATAAAGTTAGTTCCTTTAGCATAAATTAATGATATTGAGTTAATTATGATTAGATTCGAGCAAAGTTAGAGCAATATTCTAAAGGAAAAGCAGTAATTGAGCAGTGAGTGGCCTATGAAATTGAGGTAAGTGTTTGGTCTAACTTTGACTTGAGGGAATAGGAATCCCCACTTGTTTGCTATGTGAAATGCATGGGCGCGTTGTATAGGTGAGATGACGAGTATCTATGCACCACCAAATTTCATGTTAAACATGATCTCTTTCTCGTTCCCAACTTAATTGATTCTTATCTTAATTGTTCGATGTTCATTATTGCTTCTATGACTACTTGGCCTTGTTATATTGTTGTTAAATATTATTGTGGTTATTTTTGGAAAGAGTATTGGTTGTTTTAGTTGGTTCCCTTGTGGTACAAATGGTTGAGCGGTTTGGCATTGTTTTTACGAGATATATATATATGCATAGGTATGTTCTTGTTGGTTTCATGGTTGAAAGGATATTGATGAAGTTATGAGAAAAATATTGTTTCTTATTTATAATTGTTGAGGCAAAAATATTGTGAAAGGCTTGGCCTAAATTGTGAAATTTATGAATAAATTGATATGAGATGTCTGGTGGGAGCGGGTTGCACGCCGCAACAAGGAGTGATAAGGGTGGACAGGTGGGATCGGGTTGCACGCTGCAACAGGAGTAATTAGGGTAATATATTTAGGGAGGAGTAATACGGGTAGACAGGTGAGAGCGGGTTGCACGCCGCAACAAAGAGCAATAAGGGGGGACATTTACATTTTTACTGGGAAAATAAAGATTTGAAAAGCTTAAATGTTTATTTTACTATTCTTCAGATTTTTGGCACTACTTTTATTTAAAGTTAAAGTTTGAAAACTTGAAAATTATTTGAGAATTGGTTATAGATGAGGCCCGGAAAAGGCGGCTGAGTTATTTTGTTGTTGTTGCAGTACTTAATTATTTATTTAGATTTCCTTCTTGTTATATATATTATTTTCACAGGTTAAATTGTCGAGGTTAGGCTCGGCACTTACTCAGTACATGGGGTCGGTTGTACTGATACTACACTCTGCACTCTTTTGTGCAGATCCAGGTACCGGTCAGCAGTAGAGATATTTAGAGCGTCTATTCATTTATTCGGAGATATGAGGTATATATGCCAGCGTTCGCAGATCCCGAGAGTCTTCTCCTATTTTCATAAATATTGTTTTATTATATTCAGAACAATTACATTATTTCTTTCAACCAAGTATTTGTAGTATTCTTTAGTAGTTCGTGAATTGTGACACCAGACTCTAGGGTAGTTCTAGATCTATTTATATAATTAGTTCGTGGTTTGTTTTATTCAATTGTTTATTAATTTATCTTTGGAAATTATTTACCGATACCCAATGGATTCAGTTTACTTTAGATTATTTTATTATGTCTAAATGGATAATAAATGCAAAGTAGTTAATCGAATTCTAACATTGGTTTGCCTAGCAAGTGTGGTGTTAGGCGCCATCACCACCCCTAAGGTTGGGGCAATTTTGGTCGTGACAAGTTGGTATCGGAGCACTAGGTTGCTTAGGTCTCACAATTCACGAACAAGCTTAGTAGAGTCTGAAGGATCGGTAAGGAGATGTATGTGCTTATCTTTCGGAGGCTATTGAGTTAGGAAACAACTCCATTTTTATTTCTACTCTATCGTGCGATCCTTGTATCCCAAATACTGATTAGATTATTCTATCTCTCGCAGATGGCGAGAACACGTGCTTCATCTTCCGCGGACCAGCATTCCGGTCCTCTAGCAACTCCTACTAGGGGTAGAGGCCGAGGCCACGCTAGAGGCCGAGGCAGGGGCAGCACTCATCCCATTTCCCAGGCAGCAGCCCCAGCTGCGGAACCCCAGATTGAGATTAATGAGGGGGTTCCAGCTTAGACTGTTTAGCGGGACCAACTCAGGTCCCCGAGGGGTTTATTGCTATCCCGGTTCTTCAGAATGCTTTGGTCCGTTTAGTGGGATTGATGGAGAGTGTGGCCCAGACGGGCACATTCCCTGTTGCAGCAGTCGTATCTCAGGCTGGAAAAGGGGTCCAGACCCCAATAGCCAATCCCGTTGGGGTAATTCAGCCAGTTGCAGCAGTACCGCCCCTTAATGGAGCAGCTATGTCTACCAATGCTTTATGGAGGTTGGACAGGTTCATTAAGTTATTTCATGTTCACTTCAGTGGTGCTACTTTAGAGGACCCTCAGGAATATCTGGATAGTTGTCATGAGGTGTTGAAAAATATAGGTATTTGGAGACCAATGGGGTCAATTTTGTTGCTTTTTCAGATGACTGGTTTCGCCAAGAAATGGTGGAAGGACTTTCTGTTGACTAGACCAGGTGGATCACCTGCTCTGACTTGGGATCAAATCTTTCATCTCTTTTTGGAGAAGTTCTTGCCTGTTACTACTCGAGAGGATAAGCGTCGTCAGTTTGAGCGACTTCAGCAGGGCAGCATGACAGTGACCTAGTATGAGACTCGTTTCATGGATTTGGCTAGACATGCCATTATTTTATTGCCCACAGAGAGGGAAAGGGTCAGACGGTTTATAGATGGCCTAGCTCAGCCCATCAGGTTGTAGATGGCCAAGGAGACATGGACCGAGATTTCTCTTCAGGATGCAGCTAATATAGCTAGGAGGGTTGAGTTGTTCTTGGGATGGGAGGTCAGGGGTGAGACAAGAGACCTCGTCATTCCGGTGGTTTCAGTGGTGCCTCATCTAGAGGCGGGACTTTATTTACCAAAGGCCATTCTTCCAGGCCTTTCCATTCATCACTATAGGTTTCACATGGTGCTTCAGGGGGTCGTGGTTCTTATGTGCCTCCTTCTGCTCAACCAGTCTATAGTGCTCCTTCAGCTCCTATTAGAGCACATCCTCTGTAGAGTTATTATCGTGGTCAGCCGGTTCGTTAGGATCAGTCCTCATATCAGGAGGGATGTTTTGAGTGTGATGAATATGGGCATATTCGGAGAGCTTGTCCGAGGTTTCTGAGTAATCGGCATCAGTACCAGGGTTCTCGTGCCATAGTTCCAGCACTAGCTGTAGCACCACCTGCCCAGCCAGCAAGGGGTAGGGGTCAGGTAGTTAGAGGTAGAGGCCAGAATGTTAGAGGTGCAGGACATATAGCTAAAAGTGGAGGTCAGCATTCTAGAGGTGGAGGTCCTCCCAGAGGTGTGGTTCAGGGTGGCGGGGCCCAGCCCCGACTATATGCATTTCCAGCCAGGCTTGAGGCAGAGCCCTCCGACTCTGTTATTACAGGTATCATCTCATTTTGTGATAGAGATGCTTCAGTTTTGTTTGATCCAGGGTCTACTTACTCGTATGTTTCATCATATTTTTCCTCGTATTTGAATGTGACCTGTAATCCCTTGAGTGTTCCTGTTTATGTGTATACACCGGTGGGGGATGCTATTGTGGTAGATCGAGTATACCGTTCGTGCGTGGTAGTCATAGAAAGTCTTGAAACTAGTGTGGATCTTTTACTTCTAGACATGGTTGATTTTGATGTTATATTGAGAATGGATTGGTTGTAGCCCTATTATGCCATCTTAGACTGTCACGCCAAGACAGTTACTTTAGCATTGTCGTGGTTGCCTCATGGTGGAGAAATGGTGTTTGGATTATTTGGCTCATATTCGTAATTCTGATGCCGAGGTTTCTTCTATATAGTCAGTTTCTATCGTGCGTGAGTTTCCTGAGGTATTCCCTGCAGACCTGACGGGTATGCCACCCGACAGGGATACTGATTTTTGTATTGATGTGGCTCCGGGCACTCAGCCCATTTCTATTCCTCCATATCGGATGGCCCCACCAAAATTGAAAGAATTAAAAGAATAGTTGCAAGACTTGCTAGATAAGGGTTTCATAAGACCCAGTGTCTCGCCTTGGGGTGCACCGGTTTTGTTTGTAAAGAAGAAAGATGGGTCGATGAGAATGTGTATAGATTACCGGCAGCTGAATAAAGTTACTATCAAGAATAAATATCTGTTGCCAAGAATTGATAACCTATTTGATCAGCTTCAGGGTGCTAGAGTATTTTCAAAAATTGATTTGAGGTCAGGCTATCATAAGCTGAAGATTAGGGTGTCCGATATTCCTAAGACAACCTTTCGGATGAGGTATGGGCATTATGAATTTTTGGTTATATCTTTTAGGCTGACTAATGCTCCAGAAGCCTTTATGGATTTGATGAATCGGGTTTTCAAGCCCCATCTGGACTCTTGCATGATCGTGTTCATTGATGACATTATTATATACTCCCGCAGTCGGAAAGAGCATGAGCAGCACCTCCGTATAACACTCTAGACTTTGAGAGATAATCAGTTGTATGCCATGTTTTCTAAATGTGAGTTATGGTTAGATTCAGTAGTCTTTCTGGGCCATATTGTATCAGCTGAGGGTATTCAGGTTGATCCTAAGAAGATAGAGGCAGTCAGGGACCGGCCTAGACCCACTACAGCTACGGAGATCCGACGTTTTGACAGATTAAAAGATCCTGAATGGAATGATTTTGAATATCGGTTTATTAGTAAAAAACCTTTAGGAGTTTCTTGGGTTTGGCGGGTTACTACCGTCGTTTTGTGGAGGGGTTCTCGTCCATAGCATCCCCAATGACTAAATTGACTCAGAAAGGTGCCCCATTTAAATGGTCAGATGAGTGCGAGGCGAGTTTTCATAAGCTCAAGACAGCCTTGACTTCAGCACCGGTGTTGGTGTTACCATCAGATTGGGGTTCTTTCACGGTGTATTATGATGCTTCCTGAGTTGGCCTTGGAGCAGTGTTGATGCAGGATGACAGGGTGATTGCGTATGCATCTCGATAGCTGAAGGTCCATGAGAAGAATTATCCCGTTCATGACTTAGAGTTGGCAGCCATTGTTCATGCATTGAAAATTTGGAGGCACTATCTTTATGGCGTGCCGTGTGAGGTTTTTACTGACCATCATAGTCTCCAGTACTTATTCAAGCAGAAAGATCTAAATTTGAGGCAGGGGAGATGGTTAGAGTTACTAAAAGATTATGATGTCACTATATTGTATCACCCAAGGAAGGCTAATGTGGTGGCTGATGCATTGAGTAGAAAAGGCGGTGAGTATGGGCAGCCTTGCATATATTCCAGCTGGTAAGAGACTGTTGGCTTCAGACATTCAGACGTTGGCTAATCAGTTCGTGAGGTTGGATATTTCGTCCAGCAGTGTTCTAGCTTGTACAGTCGCTCGGTCTTCTCTAATTGACTGTATCCGGGAGCGACAGGATGATGACCCACATTTGGCGGTCCTTAGGGACACGGTTAGGCACGGTGATACCAAGCAGGTTACAGTTGGAGATGATGGTGTTTTGAGGATGCAGGGTCGTTTATGTGTGCCTAATGTTGATGGCCTTCGTGAGTTGATCCTTGAGGAGGTTCACAGTTCCAAGTATTCGATTCATCTAGGTGCAGCCAAAATGTACCAAGACTTGAGGCAACATTATTGGTGAAGAAGAATGAAGAAGGACATTGTTGCGTATGTGGCTCGTTGCTTAAATTGTCAGCAGGTAAAGTATGAGCATCAGAGACCTGGTGGTTTGCTTCAGCAGATAGAGATTCCTAAGTGAAAGTGGGAGTGTATCACTATGGACTTCGTTTTTGGGCTCCCACGGACTTAGAGAAAATTTGACGCAGTCTGGGTTATTTTGGATAGGATTACTAAATCATCACATTTCATTCATGTGGCAAGTACTTATACTTCAGAGCGGTTGGCTGAGTTATATATCCGGGAGATTGTTCGCCTTCATGGTGTGCCCGTGTCTATCATTTCTGATCGGGGTACGCAGTTTACTTCGCACTTTTGGAGGGCAGTTCAGCGTGAGCTGGGTACCCGAGTGGAGTTGAGTACAGCATTTCACCCTCAAACTGACGGGCAGTCCGAGCGTACCATTCAGATATTGGAGGATATGCTCCGCGCTTGTGTTATCGAATTTGGAGGTTCGTGGGATCAGTTCTTGCCGTTAGCGGAGTTTTCTTGTAATAATAGTTATCAGTCGAGAATTCAGATGGCTCCTTATGAGGCGTTATATGGTAGTCGGTGAAGATCGCCAGTTGGATGGTTTGAGCCGGGAGAGGCTCGGTTGTTGGGACAGACTTAGTTCAGGAGGCCTTAGATAAGGTCAAGATTATTCAAGAGAGACTTCGTGCAGCTCAGTCTAGGTAAAAGAGTTATGCCGATCGTAAGGTTCGTGATGTGGCCTTCATGGTTGGAGAGAGGGTATTGCTTCGTGTGTCGCCCATGAAGGGTGTTATGAGATTTGGGAAGAAGGGTAAGTTGAGCCCTAGGTATATCGGGCCATTTGAGATTCTTGATAGAGTGGGGGAGGTAGCTTATAGACTTGCATTGCCTCCAGGGTTATCCTCAGTTCATCCGGTATTCCACGTGTCTATGCTCCGGAAATATCATGGTGACCCATTCCACGTATTAGATTTCAGCTCTGTCCAATTGGACAAAGACTTGACTTATGAGGAGGAGCCGGTAGCCATTCTAGACCGGGAGGTTCGTCAGTTGAGATCTAAGAGTTATCCTTCAGTTCGAGTGCAGTGGAGAGGCCAGCCCGTTGAGGCAGCTACCTAGGAGTCCGATTCGGACAAGCAGAGTAGATATCCACAATTGTTCGCCAATTCAGGTAATTTTCTATGTCCGTTCGAGGACGAACGTTTGTTTTAGAGGTGGAGATTATGATGACCCAAGTGGTCATTTTATTAATTTATACTCCTCTCTATGCTTAACAGCTATAAAAAGACTAATTTGAAATACCTCAATTTGCGTGTGCAGTCCAGGCGTGAAACCGGAAAGCTTTTATGTGAAAAAAATGAGAAATAATGATTTCTAGAATTTAAATTTGATAAAAGTTGACTTTGGTCAATATTTTGAGTAAACGGACCCGGACCCTTATTCCGACGATCCCGAGAGGTCCGCAGTGAAATATGGGACTCAGACGTATGCCCGAAAATGAATTCCAAGGTCCCAAGCCTTAGAAATCAATTTTTGAAAGAAATTATTTTGCTGAAATGTTTATGAATTGGAGAAAAGAAATAATGTTTAAAATCATTGGTATCGGGCCTGTATTTTGTTTCTGGAGCCCGGTACAGATTCATTATGATATTTAAAGGTTAACTGTGAAATTTGGTGAAAAATGGAGTTTATTTTGCGTGATTTGGACATCCGGTTGAAAAGTTATGAACTTTAAGCGTTCTTGATAAAAATGATGAGTTTTGAAGTTTAATTCATAGTTTTACATGTTATTTTCATGATTTGATCGCACGAGCAAGTCCGTATGATGTTTCTAGACTTGCATGCATGTTTTGTTTAGAGCCTCGAGGACTCGGATGAGTTTCGGATAGGCCACGAGAGGTTTTGATCATGTATAAGTGATGTTGTAGTCTGTTTTCTGGTGTCCAGACCCGTGTACTATGCGATCGCATAGCCATGTTCACGATCGCATAGTGTAGACTCAGTGGGGGACATTTGGTGTACTGTGTGAACGCAGCATTTAGTGTGCGATCGCGAAGCTTCGTCTGGGCAAGCTGTGCGAACGCACTCCCTACTGTGCGAACGTGTATCATTAAAACAGGCCTGGGGGAGGGGAGGCTAGTACTCTATGTGATCGCACCCCTCCCCACACAAACGCATTGCCCAGTTTCCCTTACCCTATGCGAACGCATGCTTTTGAGTGTGAACGCATAGGTCTGTTGCCCAGCTAATATAAATACTATTTTAAAAATGGGCGGACCATCTTCTTCACCATATTTTCGAGGTTTACAGCCCTAAGAGAGATTTTATTCAACAATTATCATCCCTAAGTCTTAGGTAATCAATTCTAAACTTTGTTCTTTCAATTCCTTATTGTTTATCATCACTTTTAAAGCAAAAACTAAGAATTTTCATGGTAAAAATTGAGGGTTTGGGTAGAATTAGGGACTTTTGTAAAAATCAAAATTTTATATCAAATTGAGGTCGGATTTCGAAACTAATAGTATATTTGGGTTCGTGGGTGAATGGGTAAACGTAATTTGGTCCGAACCCCGAGTTTAGACCAAGCGGGCCCGGGATCGGATTTTTACCTTTTTTGAGAAAACTTAGAAAAGTCATATTTTTCAATAAAGTTAGTTCCTTTAGAATAAATTGATGATATTGAGTTAATTATGATTATATTCGAGCAAAGTTAGAGCAAGATTCTAAAGGTAAAGCAGTAATTGAGCAGTGAGTAGCCTACGAAATTGAGGTAAGTGTTTGGTCTAACTTTGACTTGAGGCAATAAGATTCCCCACTTGTTTGCTATGTGAAATGCATGTGTGTGGTGTATAGGTGAGGTGACGAGTATCTATGCACCACCAAATTGCCTGTTAAACATGATCCCTTTCTCGTTCCCAACTTAATTGATTCTTGTCTTAATTGTTCTATGTTCATTATTGCTTCTATGACTACTTGACCTTGTTATTTTGTTGTTAAATGTTGTTGTGGTTATTTTTGGAAAGAGTATTGGTTGTTTTAGCTGGTTCCCTTGTGGTACAAAACGGTTGAGCGATTTGGCATTATTTTTACGAGATATATATGTACATAGTTGTGTTCGTGTTGGTTTTATGGTTAAGAGGATATTGATGAAGTTATGAGAAAAATAAAGTTTCTTATTTATAATTGTTGAGACAAAAATATTGTGAAATACTTGGCCTAAATTGTGAAATTTATGAATAAATTGATATGAGATGTCTGGTGGGATCGGGTTACACGCTGCAACAATGAGTGATAAGGGTGGGCAGGTGGGATCGGGTTGCACGCCGCAACAGGAGTAATAAGGGTGATATATTTAGGGAGGAGTAATAAGGGTGGACAGGTGGGAGCAGGTTGCACGCCGCAACAAGGAGCAATAAGGGAGGACATTTATATTTTTACTGAATTTCAAAGAAAATAAAGATTTGAAAAGCTTAAATGTTTATTTTACTATTCTTCATATTTTCGGCACTACTTTTATTTAAAGTTAAAGTTTGGAAACTTGGAAATTATTTGAGAATTGGTTATAGATGAGGCTTGGAAAAGGAAGCTGAGTTATTTTATTGTTGTTGCAGTACTTAATTATTTGTTTAGATTTCCTTCTTGCTATATATATTATTGTCACAGGTTAAATTGCTAAAGCCCCGCCGTAGCCTCGTCACTACTTCGTCGAGGTTAGGCTCGACATTTACTCAGTACATGGGGTCGGTTGTACTGATACTACACTCTGCACTCTTTTGTGCAGATCCAGGTACCGGTCAGCAGTAGAGATATTTAGAGCGGCTATTCATTTATTCGGAGACACGAGGTATATCTGCCGGCGTTCGCAGATCCCGAGAGTCTTCTCCTATTTTTATAAACGTTGTTTTATTATATTCAGAACAGTTACATTTTTTCTTTCAGCCAAGTATTTGTAATATTCTTTAATAGTTCGTGAATTGTGACACCAGACTCTGGGATAGTTCTAGATCTATTTATATAATTAGTTCGTGGTTTGTTTTATTCAATTGTTTATTAATTTATCTTTGGAAATTATTTACCGATACCCAATGGATTCAGTTTACTTTAGAATATTTTATTATGTCTAAATGGATAATAAATGTAAAGTATTTAATCGAATTCTAACATTGGCTTGTCTAGCAAATGTGGTGTTAGGCGCCATCACGATCCTTAAAATTAAAGGAATTTGAATCGTGACATATACATACATATATACAAGAATTTGTTGAAACTTACGAGTCCAGTAACTCCTCAATTATACAAGCAAATTCGCCCGCCTCTGCATGTAGCCGATGCTAATTTGTTTGAAATTGAAATGTAATTATTATTTTTGTTGTGTCAATTTTGAATTGCGAGGGGCTGTTGTGCCAGGTGCAGTTAGTGATTTGTGGGGCTACTACATACTTAAAATGGTTATGCTTAAATTGACTTGATATCATTTGCAAAGTCTGTTTGTTCAACCCCGTTATAATTTGTTCCAGAAAAGTTATTGCGAAAGTGGGGCGGATAAGCTGCAGCTTTCTTCACTTAAACACTGTTCTCTTCCCTTCAGAGGCGGACGTTGAGGGGTCACGGGACCCTATTAGTTTCGGCAAAAATTCTGTATATATATATATTATATATATTTGTATATATATATATGGGACCCCTTAAATATTTTATCTGTGCCTTAAAAACTAAAAAATTTAATGGCAGAAGTGGTTTCTTCAGTTCTCTAGCAGCTAAGAGTTTGTGACTCTTCTTTAATTCTTTGACGATTAACATACACTTAATCTTAATTTATGTAGTAAGTACGCTCTTTTGATCACTGGCCTTCTTTCTCTTTTCTTTTTTAAAATAAAAAACTAGAAATTTTAAAAGGTCAAACATGCTTTAATCAAACACATTCATATTCCATAGCACCTATTTTGCGAAGAAATTTCCCTCTTTGTTTGGTTCTTTCTTTTTCTTTAGAACTTTTTTTTGTTTATACTTGGATGATATGTCATTATAATCATTAAGTTTTTTAAGAGTTGCACGACGAATTTTATCGCTAGATAAGCACACAATGGTGCCCCGTTGTGCTCAAATCCTAGGTCTGCCTCTGCTTCCAACCATATACACTCACCATAGATTACTTTAACCTGCTATAATATATAGATTAATTTACAAAGTATTATGATATTAAAATGCTTTTCCTGCTAGCAAGTATAACTTAAATCCATTTGTGAATACTTAAACATAATCTTTTGCGTTGAACAACAAACACGTATTGTTCTATAACATTAGGACTCCTTTACTATTACCAAACGGTGCTAAAGCGTAAAAAAACCAATGAAATTAGGGCAACCTAAGACTACAATTAAAGGTGTACGCAACATTAATCTGCATTTATGTAAGAAGCTATTTTCACGGCTTGAACCTGTAATTTCCTGATTACATGACAGTAACTTTATCGATAACTCAGACATATAAAGATTTATTCCAGAAAGAAATGACAGCATTTAAGAGAGAGGACGAAGATGAGAAGCCAGTTATAGAGTGTTCATTCTTTTGTATATGAATTAAATTAAAGGCCAGTGTTATTAAGTGCTAGGTAGTTGTATGATATTAATATGGTTATTATTTACGATTCTTTTTTGAAATTTTGGGTCCATCATATGACACAACTGCGCTGTACACTTCCTTTATATCATTCATAACCATTCCAGCATTAACCTCGTGAAAACGAGAAGAGAGTCAACTCCGTTGCTTTTTATGAGGAATGAGTAATTTCACTGACCGATGTCACAATATAAATAAATAAACATAGAAAAATATTAAAATTCAATAGAATATATATACATTAAAATGATAATATTTTACTTAATTACACGGTATAATTTTTGAAAAAAATGAGTGTCAACCCCTTGAAATTAAGTTTGCGCCGCCACTGTTCACCCCTCTCTCCCAACTGGGCAACTGACAAAACTTTTGAACATTATATTTCGTTTATTTATTGTCCTTTATCAATCTATCCTTTTTATTAAAAAATCCTCGACCAAATATTTCACCTGGAAATATATGTTTAACATTAACTTTTCTAATTGGACTTTAATTCTCTATGTTTATTGGACGGAGAAGTACTGATAATATTTTTTTTCCCATTTCGTTTATTCTTTGAGACTTATCATTGGATGAATTTTTGTATGGAGATTTTTTCCTTCTTATATAATATTTAAATTTCATTTATTTAAATTGTTCAAGTTTTGTATATTACCCGCTCAAAGCAATTTTTTCTTATAATTTATATACAATTCATTATTAGTGTCTTAAATTAGGGAATGGAGTTTAAATCATTCTTCCATCTAAATAAGACTCTATCCAGTTGTGTGTTACCTATTTTAAGCCATAATTAGCGCAACTCTTTTCTCTTTTTACCATAATTACCTATTTTAAGAAAAGAATAATGCATGGTGCAACATCATACAAATTAAAAATAAATTTAATACAAAAGTTGATACATATATACTAAAAACAAAATTTATACAACTAGTTATACATATACAACTTATTTGTAACTTATCTACAACTTTCATACATCATTCTTACCCAGTTAAATACAACTACAATATCATACAACTTAAATATAATTTTTATACAAATTTTATATAATATGTCTTTTGCATGTATTTGTATATAATTTGTATATATGTTGTATGTGGTGTGTTCTTCTGCTTCTTTTTCGAATTTAATCTGAAAATCCACCCAAATCAAATCTAATATTCACCAAATACTTTCAAAATTGAGATATAAACTTCATAGAATATTCGTAATTGTTTGCAATAACATTCAGTTCAAACAATTTTTATTTTTAAATTCGAATTGGAATTCAAAGCTTCGAAACTTTTTAATGGCTGTCAATAGTGGAGAGTCAAACACCTTCAAAATTTATTGATTGACAATTTCAATTCAAACAATCTAGCCAGATAGTTAATATACATCTACTGCTAGCTCGCCACCATAACACCAACAAGAAAAGGGAAAGCTCAGAAAAGCTCCAAACTTCGTCCATGAAAAAATTTAAATCAATAAAAAATTAATATCTTTCTTCGCCATTGTTAGAAAAAATTATGATCTTTAGAAGAAACAACTTTGTAGCATCGGTATAGAAAGAGAGTTGATGCCAAAGAGAGAAAGAGAAAAATCCTTTAGAAAGATTGGGTTTTGTCTGGGTAAGTAAGGAATTGTGAAATTTTTTCGAGATTTACTAAATTAAAAGGCTACAATCAAGGGATACTCATTTAAAACTAATTTGTATAAAATTGGCAAATTATATATAACCATGTAATTAAGTTAAAACTTGATTAGAATGGATAAATAAATTTCATATGTAATATAGGTCGGTAAAAATCCCTTCAAAAAGTTTGATAATAATAGTAGTGAGACTTTTATTTTTCTTCTTTGTAAAGTTTGAAAATTGTCATTAATCACGTACTAATCAACTTAAATCTGTGAGTCATAGTCATTCTTGACCTAATAATATTTTCGTTTACATCTTCATTATGAAGTAGGAGAGAATAAATTATCCTCTCTTTTCCTTTCATTTTACCCTTCGATTAATTGATGTTGATATCTTTATACGTATTTATGACACGAGAGAGAGAGGGTGTATTGTTATTTTATTTTTTCTTAGTGTTCATACAATTCTGAGGCTAGCTAACTTGTTTCAAAATCACCATTATTACAAGTAAACAAGAAAAAAAAAATGCAGCAATAGAATATCAAATCAAACAATTGTTTGCAATACTAAATTTATTAATGCAAACAAACACAACTTATTCCTCCCTCTCGCAAAATGTACATAAACATAATCACACAGCTCAGTATAAGCTAAAAACTAAAAAGTGATGGAACTAGAACAAGTTACATGTATATAAATAAGCTTTCTATGCTTTTTTACAAAATTGAAATTGGTGAATTAAAATGTTGGATCACCAATTATACAGGAAAAACTCTACAATAAATTAAAGACAAACTAATGAATGAAAATTAATTTACTATACCTCTAACGGATAACAGTAATTTCAAGCCTTTCTTTTCTTGTTGTGCAGAGGATTTGGTCCAGTGGGAACTCTCCTCTTATCGGACTCTAAGTCTCGAGCAAACGGAGCACTTGCCTGAGGTTGAAGAACTTGATGTTTTCTCGCCGACGACGGACCGGAAAATCGGGCCGGCGGTGGCCGGCCGATGGCGTGAAGTAATACAATTTGAGAAGTGAAGAGGAGAAAGAAGAAGAAAAAGAAACGAAAGAGACTGTTCATGTTTAGAGAATGTTGTTATGCTAAAGTGCTAGAAAAGGTAGAAAGTGGTAGCTAGCATTTTGTGGATTATATATACGGCCATGGTTGGTCCATGCTCCTGATATAAAATTGATGATTAAATTACATGAAATTCCGTGTCGCCATAAATTCTTTATTTTATTTTAATTTATTACTCCCTCCAGTTTATAATAAGTGTTCAGTTTCCTTTTAGCACGCCCATTAAGAAACTACTAAATCCTATGCAAAAAAATCTAATATGACTAAACTACCCTTATTAAAGTATTGATCACATAATTATAGTGAGGAGTGAGAAAAGTTTTTTAGGAATATACACATAAGGGTAAAAGAGTAAAAACAAATTGAATTTTTTCTTGATAACATAAATGAACACTTATTTTGAACCAAAATGAAAAAGAAAACTGGACATTTACTGTGAACCCGAAGGAGTAAATCTTAGGCTTTGAGTTTTCACACGTTGGTCTTTTTATTGATTTATAATAGTAGAAATAAGATAAATTTTTTTTAAAGAAAAATAAATATTCTTTTCTTTATGATTCAAAAGAATTAGCACTGGTCCTTCTTGGCAAAATTTTAATCTGCATTTAATATACGCATGAAATAAATATATGACATGTGTCTTTTATATAAGGTCTATCGCTTAATTGGATTTGAAGTAATTATTTTTTATTTTTTTGGCTCTCAACATACATCAAGTGTTACTCTTACGTCCCTTGAGATATTAACCACTATTAGTAACAACAAAAAAATAAGAGATATTAACCACTAAACCATCCACGTTTGCCTAATTTGTTTAATGTGTTTTTATTTTTCGATTTCAGTGATTCTAAGTTTTAATTCGAGGTTATTCGTGCTATTTTTATGTAGCAAAATTGATTTTTTATTTAGCAAGAGAAGGAGGTGACGGTGAGTGGACGGTTGTGATTAGGTTGACGTTTACAATTTAATGGGACGGTGACTTCACTTAGAGGGGAAGTGAAGGTTTTCGTTGTCACTTTGATTACTGAAAAAGACGTATTTATCCTCTTGACTTTCACTTTCATATGGTAATCATTTTTCTTTGGAATTTTTATCAGTAAGTTGGTGATATACGCGGCGAGGGGCATTTTGGTCATGAAAAAGTCAAATGCCGACGCACTCATTAGTCCAATATAATACGAAAGTGTCTTAGTATTAGTATATTAATTACTTTATTTTATGGTAATTAGTCGCACAACAACTATATAATATGGTGGAAATAGAATAGAAAGGCTAAATAATTTTTGGGCAGTGCAATAAATAATGAAGACATTCACCAAGTCGTTTTCCATAATAGTTACTATAACTTATACGATTCAACTTTCCTTTTTTTTCTTTGTATTGAAATTGAGGTACTAATGATGATAACGTGTCATCGAGAATTTTTTTCGTGGAATGAATAACTTAGTAGGAGGAAGAAAAGAGTGTAAATTGCAAATTTTCTTATGAGAATTAGAAAATATAATTAATAATAATAATAATAATAATACTTTGGGTTACATCCCAATGATGTTAGGCGATGACATATTTATACAGAGATTATAGGACACGTGAATCCATGATCTTCCTGCAAAATTTGATATCTAACTACATATTTTATAAAATTGTATTATATTAACTATTGGCACCTTTGTTCCAAAAAGGCTGAATTGTGCATATAGTTAAATATTGAGTTATTTGCTAAGAGGAATATCGATCGATTCCCACTTAATATATTTTTTTCTTCTTATTTTTAGTAATGCATATGTACTACAAATCCTAGATCTGCCTATGATGTCAGGAGGTAAATTACTCTAAATGTATATACATGCACTTGCACTTTTCCCTCGTTCGATTTTCTCTTCAATACACCAAACAAGTAATTTGACTAAATAGCAATATTTTCTAATTTTTCTTCTTCAAATAATTAACAACAGTCAGGAGGTAGAGTGTTTATTAACTAAATAGCAATGTTTAGGAATTAAAACATTAGGTTTCAAACTCGTAATAATATTTTTGGACTTGTGATATCTTGGCTACTGTATAGTTCTCTTGAGAACTTAAAAATTCCAGATTCAGTTTGAGTTGATCGAGGAGTATATAGTATCTCTATTGTATGCGTTGCACGGACAACGCACGTGCTATAGTATCAATATCTGGATCCGCACGAACAACTCACGTGCTATAACATCAATATCTGAATCCGCACGGACAACTCATGTGCTACAATATTAATATCAAAATCCACACGGACAACTCACGTTTATAGTATCACAACCCGCCCAGTGTGGTCACAGGCATAACAATACAATCTGTCCAGCATGGTCACAGGCATATCAACACAATCCGCCCGACATGGTCACAGGCATCCAATCCAATCATATCACACAGAAGCAAATATGCAAGAACACATTGTTTAATCAAAGAATTAGACCATTTGACTAAAGCTTATTTTTAAGATGAATACGGGTTACTGATAATCAAAGTAATGAAGAAAAATGAATAATAGACAGTATTGCAGGAATAAAAAATCGAAGTTAATTGTATTCGAGAATCAGATGTCTTTACAAGTTGTATTCCCCTCCCTTATATAGGAGATTCTTACAACGTACGACTCCTGCTATGGTTACTCATTAATGACTAATTATGACATTAATGAGACATTACAAAGGATAACGGTAATTGGGGTTCGGTTACATAACGTTCGAGTAATCAATTGTGGATTCTTGAATCTTCCCGTAGCTTTGTCTAGATTCATTCTGACCGCGCCTCTCTCCTGTTTTGATCAAGTTGAGTTTCCCGTAGCTGAAAAGCTCGTGGGTTTACTGAACCGTGCCTCTTTGTACCGTATCTCTTCAAAGAATCACATCCAACTGTTGCATTTTCCTGTGTCCACGTGAGTGGCTGAGTTGTCAAAAGCTGGCTTACGTGTGAAACTCTTTTTTACCAATACAGATAGTCCCCCCACTTTCCATATATTTAACGATTAATATTTGGTAAGTGGATATTCATTTATGGCGGGAATATTATGCCGCTGCTTTTCCTTGAATCATTGTATCCTTCTCTGCACCATAGGCGTCGTTTGTCACTTCCATTTAATGCTCATACCACGTGTCCTTTTCGGATCGGTTCTGCATTTACTCGGCACCTTTTAGGACTTTTTGCGGCTGTCAGTCCCGAAGTGACATCTTCAATTATGGCTTTTCATCATTATTTTCCTTTTTCTTCATGTTTGACGGTTTTCTTCAAGTATAAATACATGTTTCTTTGCTTTGCTTCCACGAAACACTTTTCTAACTTTGTCTTTTGTAAAGAACTTTCTTCTTTGCCTTTGTAAACATGTCTTCTTCAAACCAACCTCATAGAGTAATAGATATTGAAAGTTTAGCGCCATCTTCTGCTCCGACTAGGAGTCGGAGGGGTGGTAGACTTAGAAGTCTAG
>ML403128.1:0-48457 GCA_005239525.1 Nicotiana knightiana
ACGGGGAAAATGAAAATGCAACAGCTTCAGGAGCCGGTATGCCACCGCTCAACCCTGGGGTAGAACCAGTTCCTAACCCAGTCGATGTTGGTTCACACATTGCTATAAATGTCAACTTGGGCACGTACATCGGAGGAAGCGTGCGTGGAGAAGTTCAACCCAGTGGCCAAAGAACACAGGGTCGAGGAGATGGGAAAGTCAGTCCCCAAGTGATTTTCGAAATGTTACAAGCGCAACAGATTGCCATCGCTCAGTTGCAAGGCCAGCAAAAGACTCCGAGTGTGGTGGGACCAGAAACTACACATTGTGCTGAACCATACCCAGAAAGGTCGAGCAACAATGGATCAGGAACTGACCCCACAATCATGAGAATGCTCGAAGAACTCACAAAGAGGATCGAGTCGGGAGAAA
This sequence comes from Nicotiana knightiana, assembly GCA_005239525.1. Taxonomy (NCBI): domain Eukaryota; kingdom Viridiplantae; phylum Streptophyta; class Magnoliopsida; order Solanales; family Solanaceae; genus Nicotiana; species Nicotiana knightiana. Next base: position 412 of record ML403128.1, read on the forward strand.
AAAGGATCGAGGACAACGATAAAAAGGTGGAAACATACAACTCGAGGGTCGACCAAATACCTGGAGCATCTCTGGTTTTGAAAGGGTTGGATTCAAAGAAATTTGTGCAAAAACCTTTCCCCCCGAGTGCATCCCCATAGCCTATTCCGAAGAAGTTTCGCCTGCCGGACATTTCCAAATACAACAGGACCACTGATCCCGACGAGCACATCACCACGTATACTTATGGTATAAAGGGAAATGATTTGGAAGACGACGAGATTGAGTCTGTTCTGCTGAAGAAATTCGGGGAAATTTGTCTAAATGGGCCATGATTTGGTACCATAACCTGCCCTCGAAATCTATCGATTTGCTTTCCATGTTGGCAGATTCGTTTGTAAAGGCACGTGCTGGTGCTATAAAGGTTGCAACTAGGAGGTCAGACGTATTCAAAATCAAACAAATGGACAATGAGATTTTAAGGGAATTTGTATCCCGGTTCCAGTTGGAACGAATGGAGTTACCACCAGTCTCCGATGACTGGGTTGTTCAAGCTTTCACTCAGGGGCTAAATGAGCGGACTCGATAGCATCGAGGCAGTTGAAGAAGAATTTGATTGAGTATCCCACTGTGACTTGGGCGGATGTGCATAATAGATATCAGTCGAAGATCATAGTCGAAGATGATCAGTTGGGAGCCCCTTCGGGCTCAGTTTAACCAAGTAGACTAGCAGCAAAAGATTCGAGAGAAGTGGGCAGGGAATCGAAGTCGAACAAGGAGATATCAGCCATACACTGAAGAGCGAAGGAACAGTTCGAGGCGCAACATACCTCGGAATGATCGAAGAGTTTACCGAATTCTCGGGGACTCATGAGTAAGACCGGATTCGATAGACACTCAGGACCGGCGGAGGCACCTCGGTTGTCAGAATATAACTTTAGCATCGATGCCTCGGGTATCGTCTCCCATTAGAAAAATTAGAGATACCAGATGGCCTAAACCCATAAAAACAGATCCTTCTCAAAGGAATCCCAACTTGATGTGCAAGTATCACAGTACACATGGGCACAGGACCGAGGATTGCATGCAACTGATAGAGGAGGTAGCCCGATTGTTCAATGAAGGGCATCTTTGGGAATTTCTCAACGATAGGGCCAAGAACCATTTCAGAGAAAGAGATGCCAATAGGAAGAATGAACTGGAGGAACCTCAACATTTTGTTCACATGATCATCGGAGGAGTTAATGTCCCACAGGGACCATTTTCAAATGCACCAAAGTATCAATCGCAAGGGAGAAGAGGACTTGGGACTACATGCCCGAGGACACCCGCACATTCAATGAGGAAGACACCGAGGGTTTATCTCAGCCGCACAATGATGCATTGGTAATTTCTATTCTTTTAAATAAAGTTAAAGTTAAACGTGTTCTTGTGGATCCAGGTAGCTCGGCAAATATAATCAGGTCGAGGGTCGTGGAGTAGCTCGGGCTGCTTGACCAAATCATACCAGCATCTCGAGTCTTGAATGGATTCAAAATGGAAAGTGAAACAACAAAGGGAGAAATCATCCTCCCGGTAAATGTGGTCGGAACCATACAAGACACGAAGTTTCATATCATCAAAGGTGACATGAGGTATAATGCTTTGCTTGGAAGGTCGTGGATCCACAACATGAGGGCAGTGCCATCAACCCTTCATCAAATTATGAAGTTCCCAACAAAAGATAGCGTGAAAATGGTATATGGGTAGCAACACGCAGGTACGGAGATGTTTGCAGTCCATGACTTGGTGCCAGTATCAAGGCCCTCTACATCGAAAAAGTCAAGAGTCAAGGACAAACAGGTAACCAAATAGCAATCACAGTCTATATCCTCGATTGAGCCAGAGGAACAGGTGGTCGAGGACAAAGAGGAAGATTTCCTTGCCCCTCGAGCTTTCGTTGCCCCCGAGGAGTCAAATGCGACGAAGTCCACGGTCGAGGAACTTGAGCAGGTGATATTGATCGAGTATCTGCCGGAACGAAAGGTATACCTGGGGACAGGATTAACCCCCGAACTCAGGAAAAAAACTCATTCAATTCCTTATCGATAATATTGATTGCTTTGCTTGGTCCCACTTAGACATTACAGGTATCCCACCGGAGATAATCACTCGTAGACTAAGTGTCGATCCCAGAATTAAACCAATGAAACAAAAGAGGAGGCCGCAGTCCGAGGTAAAGCACGCATTCATCAAAGACGAGGTAACCAAACATCTTAAGATAGGGTCCATTAGGGAAGTAAAATATCCCGAGTGGCTAGCTAATGTAGTAGTAGTCCCTAAAAAGGGAAACAAACTTAGAATGTGTGTAGACTACAAAAATTTGAACAAGGCATGCCCCAAAGACTCTTTCCCATTTCCCAACATCGATCATTTGATCGATGCTACGGCCATCCACGAGATCCTTACTTTTCTCGATTCCTACTCCGGGTACAATCAAATTCGAATGAACCCGGAGGACCAGGAAAAGACTTCATTTACCATGAAGTATGGTACATATTGCTCTAACGTAATGCCTTTTGGGCTAAAAAATGCAGGGGCTACATACTAGCGCCTAGTTAATAAAAAGTTCGAACATCAGATAGGCAAATCTATGGAAGTTTATATTGATGACATGCTAGTTAAGTCCCTGCCTGCAGAGGACCATTTAACTCATTTACAAGCAACGTTCGAGATCTTAAGAACATGAAAATCAACCTCGAGAAATGCGCTTTTGGAGTCGGCTCCACAAGTTCTTAGGTTTCATGGTATCGAACAGGGGGATCAAGATCAACCTTGACAAAATCAAAGCCATTGAGGAAATCACCATCGTAGACAATGTGAAAGTCGTACAACGACTAACTGGCCGGATAACTGCCCTAGGCTGATTTATCTCGAGAACATCGGATCGGAGTCATCATTTCTTTTCCCTACTCAAGAAGAAGAACGATTTTGCATGGACTCCGAAGTGTCAACGAGCCTTAGAAGAGTTAAAACGGTACCTCTCGAGCCCACTCTTGCTTCATACTCCGAAAGAGGATGAAAAACTCTACTTGTATTTAGCCGTGTCTGAGGTAGCGGTAAGTGGCGTGTTGGTTTGAGAAGAACAAGGTACGCAATTTTCTGTTTATTATGTAAGTCGGACCCTAGGAGATGCTGAAACCAGGTACCCGCATTTAGAAAAGTTAGCACTTGCATTAATAAGAGCATCTAGGAAATTAAAACCATATTTTCAATGTCATCCTATATGTGTACTAACTACATACGCACTTCGAAATGTCTTGCATAAGCTTGAATTATCGGGCCGATTGGCCAAATGGGCCATCAAACTTGGAGGGTATGATATCGATTATCAACCCCGAACGGCTATCAAGTCTCAAATTTTGGCAGACTTCGTGGCTGATTTTATGCCTGCCCTCGTACCTGAAGTAGAAAAGGAACTCTTGCTAAAAACGGGTACGTCTTCGGGGTTATGGACCCTCTTTACAGACGGTGCCTCGAATGTAAAAGAGTCTGGGTTCGGTATTGTTTTAAAACCGCCTACGGGCAATATCATTAGGCAATCTATCAAAACTTCTAAATTGACTAACAATGAGGCCGAGTATGAGGTCATGATTGCAGGTCTCGAACTGGTCAAGGGTCTGGGAGCAGAGGTCATTGAGGCCAAGTGTAACTCTCTTTTGGTAGTAAACCAAGTAAACGAAAGTTTCGAAGTTTGAGAAGATAGAATGCAAAGGTACTTAGAAAAACTTCAAGTGACATTGAACCGCTTCAAGGAATGGTAACTGGACCATGTCCCTCGAGAACAGAACAGTGAGGCTGATGCACTTGCGAATTTAGGGTTGTCGGTCGAAGAAGATTATATTGTCACGGGGACTGTCGTCCAATTGTCAAGGTCGATGTTCGAAGAGGGCCATGCTGAAATTAATTCAACAAGTTTGGCGTAGTATTGGAGGAGTAAGTACGTCGAATACTTGAAGCACGGGAAGCTCCCCTCGGGCCCAAAAGAGTCAAGAGCCTTACAAGCCAAAGCAGCTCGATTCACGCTCGATGAAAACGGAACATTATACAAAAGAACCTTCGACGGACCATTAGTAGTGTGGTTAGGACCGGGAGGCACCGATTATGTATTGCGAGAAATCCACGAAGGCACATGTGGGAACCACTCTGGTGTCGATTCTTTGGTTCGCAAGGTAATTAGAGAAGGATATTACTAGGATAGCATGGAAAAAGATTCTAAGGAATTCGTTCGAAGGTGTGATAAATGCCAAAGGTTCGCACCGATGATCTATCAGCCCGGTGAACAACTCCATTCAGTATTATCCCCGTGGCCATTCATGAAATGGGGGATGGACATCGTCGGCCCCGTACCAATGGCGCCAGGTAAAGCTAAATTTATTTTGTTTATGACTGACTACTTTTCAAAATGGGTAGAAGCGTAGGCCTTCGAGAAAATAAGAGAAAAAGAAGTCATTAACTTCATATGCGACCACATCGCGTGTCGGCGGGATACCCGCCGAAATAGTATGTGACAATGAGAAGCAGTTCATCGGCAGCAAAGTGACAAAATTATTCGAAGACCATAAAATCAAAAGGATTCTATAGACGCCTTATCACCCAAGCAGAAATTGCCAGGCCGAGTCAAAACAAAACTATCATTCAAAATCTGAAGAAGCGGTTGAATGATGCTAAAGGGAAATGGAGAGAAGTATTTCCCAAGGTGCTATGGGCATATCAAAGAACATCGAAGTCGAGCACGGGGGAAACCCCATTTTCTTTGGTGTATGGATCTGACGCATTGATTCCGGTCAAGGTCGGGAAACCCAGCATCAGGTTTCAGCATACTACCGAGGCTTTGAACCACGAGGCTATGAACACTTGTCTCGAGCTACTAGATGAAAACGTGAAGTCGTACTAGTTCGAATGGCCGTGAAAAAGCAAAGGATTGAGAGGTATTACAACAGAAGGGCGAACCTTCGCCATTTCGGAGTCGGGGACTTAGTTCTAAGGAAAGTCACCCTCAATACTCGATACCCATACGGAGGAAAACTAGGTCCCAATTGGGAAGGACCGTACTGAGTCCTCGGAGTCGTAGGGAAAGGATCCTACAAACTTAGCACAATGGAAGGCGAGCAACTACCGAATAATTGGAACATATCACTACTCAAACGATATTATTGCTAAGGTATGACTTTCTCCCATTTTTCATTATATTTAAGACTAACTCCTTACAAGTGTTCGATTGGAGACATTAAAGCATGCGTTGCACTCTTTTTCCCTTAGATCGGGTTTTATCCCAAATGGGTTTTACCGCCAAGGTTTTTAACGAGGCAACATTTATATGCTACCTAAGGGGAATTCAACAAGTATTCAAGGATTCTTTTCAATCAACCTCGAATACTAGGGGCATCACCCTTGGAGGTTGTACTTTCGAAGAAAATAATTCACGCCAAAGAGGGCCTCGATAAGAAAACTTTGTAATGGGCCAAATGGTCAAATGAACCGTGTCCGTGTAGAATAGTCGATCCCCCGATGGAAAAACATGTACGCATGTATCAATTTTTCAAAAAAAGGAATTCTTTCTATATCAAAACACTTTGTGTTTCAAAGAAGTCTACTATTATACGAGTTTCACACTTATAATTCTACGAGAAACGGCTCAAGATCCAGAACACAAATGCTCCCTGAATACTCGGGGACTGTCATCGACAGTCGACATATCGAGTCACGAAAACTCGAACTCATAAGACCTCAAAGAGGCATCCCCACGATATAAAATCCAACGCCATCATACTCGGGGACTAAATGCCAGGACCATATGAAAAGTTATGGCCATATGAAAGGTTACGACCATATAAAAGACTACGATCATATGAAAGGGCTACGGCCTAAATATTGCGGCTCAGAGACGTCCGACTTCTGCCATAAAATTAAAGGCCTTCGAACACTTCGGAAAACCGGTTAAATCAGGCTACCCTCGGCAAAAGCAAATGATAAAGGGCTTCGATAAAACCAGCCCTCGAATAATTTTGAGGCTTCGATAATATCAGCCTTCGAAAAAACCTCAAGAGGTATTCAATTATCATTAGACAACGAATTACAAACGAGGTACCAATCGATCGAACCTTCGAAAAATCCAACGAGTACAAAAAACACATGCTAAGACATACCAAAATTTTCACTAAGTCTTTTAGCTGGAAAGAGGGAAAAATTATAGCCACTTTAGAGGCCGAATTGGCCCAACCTAAAAGAGCCTAAGGGACAACCTAAAAAATCATAAGGGCCAATATTAAGTCTTAAGAGCCAATATTTAAAAAATATATAGGCCAAAGCACACGGGGCTCGACACCTTACTTAGCTCGGACTCGAGAGTCCCGAGCTCAAATCAAATCGACTTAAAGCTTAGCTCGAGGATAAGACCTTAAAAGGTATTCTATCAGTAAACCTAAGGGTTTGCCTTAACCCGAATTTGAGCCGATGCACACTCAACTATCAAAAGTTATAGTATCAAAAATTGAGCAAACTTTGAAGAAAATTGAAAGCTAAGAAAAACAATCAGGGAAACTCTTTTTTCATATATTCAAAAGGTGTTACAAAAGAGTTTGGCAAAGCTAAAAGAATTACAAAAGATAGAAAAAAAATTTTACACCAGAGGGCATCCACCCCCCCCCCCCCCCCCCCCCCGAGCCAGTAATATCCCTCGGGTTTGTCTCTCCCTCGGGGCCATATTCTTCCCCGAGAGCAGCCTCTCCTTCGATCTCCTCTTCATCTCTGGACCCACCTTGGTCTTCATCAACATCATCATCATCATCGGAGGTGAGAACGAATTTGGCATCAGCTTCATCTGTCTTGGCCTGTTTTATCTCTTCGGAGAGATCGAAGCCCCTGACTTGGATCTCCTCGTGAGTTTCCCTTCGGGATAGGCACTGGGCGTAATCATTACTTTGTTTTTCCCAAGCAGAAATATCTCTCAGCTCTATTTAAGCAGCTGTGGTATCCTTCAAATACACGGCGGCCGTTCTGTCAGTCATGGTCTGAATCTTCTTGACTTCAGCCCGGGCTTCCGCAGCTTCGGCCTCGGCCTTTGCAAGACCAGCATCGAGCTCGAAAATTCTGCCGGCCTGGATTGAACTTCCCTCTTGGGCATTCCGAAGTTGGATCTCGAGGGAAAATACTCTCGCCAGTGCATCTTCTTTCGCCGCAGCGAAGGTGTCCATCTTCGCCTTCCATTTATTACATTCAGAGTTGACTTGATCGAACTCACCTTGAAGCCGCTCCATCATCTCCACCTTTTTCTACAGCTGAGACATTGAAGTGTTAGCCTCCGAATATGGGAGAGAAAGACCGTATTCTTTCAAAACAGAGGTTACCTGCTTCTCCAGCTCATCCTCGTATTCACGGGCCTTGGTCAATTCTGACCGAAGATTCTTCAGCTACTCCTCCTTTTTATCACAAAGGAGTCTTAGGGCTTTCCCTTCGCCTAACGACTTGTGCAGCTCGGCCTCACATTGACTTAGTTCGGCCTTGAATTTGTTAAACGCCTACAGAGAAGAAAAGAATGTTCAATTAAGCAAAGGATGGAATTGTAACATTAAAGAAATTGCTATGTTAATAGAACTTACACTGGAGAAAAGGCTTTGGGCCTCTTCGAAGGTCGAGGTTGCATCAGCAAGATCGGCTTCATCGACCCTAGTGAAACAAACCTAAAAGGATCGTCCTCACTAGGGACTCCGCCTAACTCAGGCATTTTCAGGGCCTGAGCATCCCTTATGGCCTCTTCGGATTAGGCCGGTAATGAGGAAGAAAGACCGATTATCATGGACCCGGGCAGGTCACCCGAGGCGCTCTGTCCAGTCGTGGGTATCTTGGAGCTTTTTTTTTGTAGTACTCGTCGGGGACTGCGGAACAATCACCATCTCGGGAGATTCAGGAGCTTTGTCCTTCGAAGCCTCCTCACCTCGGAACGTAACCTCTGGCTTGGAGGTCTTGGCAGCTTCGGTCGGTTTCCTAGTTCGAGTCATTAAGGCCGAAACCTCGCCCTCGTCATTGTCCTTCTCCATTAACTGGTGGACCGAATCTGTATCCACCGGGATGATGTTAGTCCTGCGCTTTCGAGCAGGCCCCGTTTTGAGTTGAGGATCTTCGGGCTTCGAAGGCCTTTTCCTCTTAGTGTCCTTATTCGGTTTCGGGGTCAGAGATTTGGATTTTTCCCAATGAAGGTCCAGCCTCATCTCAGAGAAATCTCCAATGCCTGCATAAATAGAAGCTAAGTGTCAGAAATTAAGTACCCCCGATAAGGAAGAAAATATCAGAAACCTTACCATGGTGTTTGGCTTCCCACTTGCCCTTCGACAAGTCACGTCACCTGCGTTTGTCATATGGTGCGGTGGCGGCTACCTTTCGGACCTAATCCTCGAGATCGGGGATCGCGTGGGGCATCCAAGAGACCGCTGCAAAATATAAGGAAGAATGATAGTCAAAGTGTAGTAAAAGTGCAGAAATTTTCTCAAAGAAATGGGCTCCACTTACGATCGAAATGCCACATCTCGGGGAACGACATTCGCTCTTCGGGGATGACATTGATGGTCCTTATTCGAACGAACCGGTTCATCCAGCCTCGATCTCTATCCTCGTCATTACTGGCGAAGAAAGATTTGGTCTATCGACGTTGGAGTTTTTACCAGTCCTTGGAAAAGTTGAGGTCGGTACAAACGAATAAGATGGCTAAGGGTAAGCTCGAGCCCCTCGGACTTGTTGGTGAAGTATCGAAGCATTATCACAATGCGCCAGAAATACGGATGGATCTGGCCAAGATTAACTTGATACTTTTTGCAGAAATCAATCACTATTGGATCAAGGGGACCCAACATGAAGGGGTAAGTGTACACACTTAAAAACCCCTCCACCTGGGTAGTAATGTCCTCATCTTGGGTTGGGATCTGTACCACGACCTCTTCCCCCTAACCACAGTCCTTCTTCAGAGTATCGATATCGCCCTTCGATATCGAACAGATATACCTCGAGGCATGCTCACATCGACCGGGAACATCGAGTGGATTTTTGACGGTGAAGTCTTTCTTTAAAGTGCAACCACTAGGAACAATCTCATGGAGCACCGACGGTTTACCGCCGGCCGAATGAGAGGAAGAAGTGGAGGTCCCTTCTTTCTGAGGAACATATTTGGAAATTTTTGCCATTTATTTTTTGAAGAAGAAGGATGAGGCTGGTAAGTCGTGGAGGTTTTAAAGTTGAGGAGTTGGTGGCGAAAGGGAAGTTAGAGAAAAAAAGAGGTGTTGCAAATAAAAGCGAAAGTTCTTAATGAGAAGTGTAAACGAATATAGATAGAGAAAATCTGTGACTGTTCATTGACACTGATGGCCGACCGGCTCTGATACGCATTTAATGATTTGGGGAAGAGTATCGATGGGACGCTTCGGTCGTTTCAACACTTGCATCATGAGAAAGATGTCACCATCGGGGACTTCGGAAACTCAAAAATTCAAAATTGTTTCTTGTCATTTCATTCTAAGAAACGCGGGGCTATCTGTATATGGTCGAAATCAGGAAGCCCGATTTCGTGGGCTCGAGATATTGCCTCGAGGGCAGAAGTTCAGAAGAGGTCGAGCTCGGGTTCGAAGGTGGAATAAGAGGTTCGAGGACCCGGGTGCTCTTTGAGCATTGAAGCCATGTACGATCGATGTCGAATAATGCTGTTATGAGTTTGTTATGGAAAGGACAAGGTTCTCGCCACGTCCCCAAAGATCACGGCGCAAATTCTGGGATAGATCTGTACGAATTAGTACAAATCCGTACTATATTGTTATACAGTTGTACCAATAAAATTCTTTACTGTAAATAGAAGTGTACCTTATATAGGATTTCCCCTCCTATATAAAGAGGACCCCAATCATTTGTAATCCCATCCAATCATTAGCAAATAATATACTATCTTACTTTCTCGCTAATTGTTCTTCGGAATTGTTCTCTAGCTTTACTGCTCTTATTTTATTGTTCTTGCTTTATCACCCTTACCCTCTCGAGGTCATCGAGCTCGAGGTCCATACTGCCCGAGTAACACTGGTTTGGTTCATCAATTCTTCTTATTTATATTCTACATTACTTGCTTACTAATTGGTATTGGACTAGATCACATATCTTTAGGACCACAAATCAAATTTAATTGTTAGTTGTATTTTCGAGGTAAACAATATATATATATATATATATATATATATATATATATATATATATANCTACAAAATCTTGAGTTAATATACAATACTAACTGGATGAACAAGTTGAGTTCCAAACTAAATATTCTTATAAATTTAATGAATTTTTTAATTTAAATACAGGTTCTAGACAAAAGTTACTGGATCCACAGGAATCCGTACCTATTAAACTGAATCCGCCCCTACATACATAATTGCAAATATGACTGACAGATAACAAAAGAACCAGGTTCTCTTTCAGGTTCCTAGAGTGCATTGATTGGGAGCTGAAATTATGATTTTCTAATGCAAGCACGATTCCGCGAAGGTTTTGTTACTTAGGCTGCAATCCTGTTACTGACTGAATAAATCCGTGTACAACAAGGCATCATTAATTGCTACACTTGCATACAAAAAAAGGATTGTATAGATTCTATGTCGGAATTTATTGTATAAATTCTATGTTCGGATTTATTGTATAGATTCTATGTTCCGATTCTTTTGACCATAACTTTTTCATATGTCTTTTTAAATATTTTGAATTGTTTAATTATTGTGACTTACATATGGTTTTCAAAAATATAATTTTTTGTAAAAAAATTTAAAGATTCTATGTCAATTTATTGTCAAAATTAAGAAGTTTAATTCTCAAATCCTAAAAGTATCATCCTTTTTAAAAGGAGTATTATTTTGTGAAGAGAAATAGTGTTTTGGAAAATACTCTTTGTGAGATTATTTCCTTTAAATATGGTTTTAACTATAATTTGTACTTTCTCTTCTTCATTGTAGACAAAGGTCAATTATAATGAATCATATAAATGTTATGGTCTTATTAACATTTTATTATTAGGTAATTTGCTTGCGCTTTGCGTAATCATGAATGACCTCATTAAGCTTATAAATGAACCTTTGCTAATATCTGAATAAGAAAAATAACATAAAAAGGTGAATAAATCGAGTGACGAGAATCTTCAGAACCACTTAATTACTTCACTATCTCATACATAAATAGTATTCCTTTATATATATATATATATATATATATAAAGGAATACTATTTATGTATGAGATAGTGAAGTAATTAAGTGGTTCTGAAGATTCTCGTCACTCGATTTATTCACCTTTTTATGTTATTTTTCTTATTCAGATATTAGCAAAGGTTCATTTATAAGCTTAATGAGGTCATTCATGATTACGCAAAGCGCAAGCAAATTACCTAATAATAAAATGTTAATAAGACCATAACATTTATATGATTCATTATAATTGACCTTTGTCTACAATGAAGAAGAGAAAGTACAAATTATAGTTAAAACCATATTTAAAGGAAATAATCTCACAAAGAGTATTTTCCAAAACACTATTTCTCTTCACAAAATAATACTCCTTTTAAAAAGGATGATACTTTTAGGATTTGAGAATTAAACTTCTTAATTTTGACAATAAATTGACATAGAATCTTTAAATTTTTTTACAAAAAATTATATTTTTGAAAACCATATGTAAGTCACAATAATTAAACAATTCAAAATATTTAAAAAGACATATGAAAAAGTTATGGTCAAAAGAATCGGAACATAGAATCTATACAATAAATCCGAACATAGAATTTATACAATAAATTCCGACATAGAATCTATACAATCCTTTTTTTGTATGCAAGTGTAGCAATTAATGATGCCTTGTTGTACACGGATTTATTCAGTCAGTAACAGGATTGCAGCCTAAGTAACAAAACCTTCGCGGAATCGTGCTTGCATTAGAAAATCATAATTTCAGCTCCCAATCAATGCACTCTAGGAACCTGAAAGAGAACCTGGTTCTTTTGTTATCTGTCAGTCATATTTGCAATTATGTATGTAGGGGCGGATTCAGTTTAATAGGTACGGATTCCTGTGGATCCAGTAACTTTTGTCTAGAACCTGTATTTAAATTAAAAAATTCATTAAATTTATAAGAATATTTAGTTTGGAACTCAACTTGTTCATCCAGTTAGTATTGTATATTAACTCAAGATTTTGTAGGAACCTAAAATCCTGGATCCGCCTCTGCATGTATGTTAGTTCAGCAAATATCTTTTAGAGGCCTAGTTCTTAGACAATCAATTGTTAATCATCAAAATCAATTTTCAGCTTTGCTCAACGTGGGAGGTAGCAGAGAGGTGCACTTCCAATTGTCTTGGACGCCATCGTTATATATATTAAAAAAGAAAAAAAGGAGAGGAAGTAGTACAACCAACTGTATAGAGTTTGGACCAAAGTTACTAAATTCAGCCGAACCCGTAACACGTACTATGGCTCCGCCTCTGCTTGGGCTTAGGTATTCTCCACCAGTTCTCCAAATTTTAAGGGGAGTGAAGAGATATAACGAGTGGTTCAAATCTTAGTATGTACAAGGTAATAATTGAAACAACTGCTAAAACTAATGTCTAAAATACAGTTTTATTTATATAATTATACACCTCCATTGTTTTGGAATATATAAAGAAAGAGAGATAAGCCTGAATAATTATATTTCGATTGCACAATTTGAGCTCCCAATCTTTAGATCAAAATCTTGTTGAAGGATCTCCAGAAAGGCAAGTTTGTTTGTTTCACTCTAGTGTTCTTTAAGCTGTATATTTTGCTATCTGTCCTTGAAAATTAGACATAAGCTCCTTATAACGAGTGGCTGATAATTTTGGAGTTCTCTGGAGATCTGTAAAATTGACAAAATGCAGTCCAAATCTTTTTGTATAACCTTCTAACCATTCAAAGTTGTCCAGCAATGACCAAGCGAAGTAGCCCCTCACATCTGCACCTTCCCTGATCATAAAACCAACCAACCTTATAAATGCTAAGGAGGATTTGACTTATATATACTAATTAGGGGTCATTTCGTACAAGGTATAAGAATAGTACGGAATAGAATGTATTAGTATTCACTGTCTGATTTGATATATTAAAGCACCGGATAAGTTTTAAAAAATTGGGTGTTTACAAAAGTAACCTCCACACCAAGACCTAACGGTCGTGGGTGGAGGTGCTTTTACCAACTGAGCAAGTCTCACTTGTTCACTGAAAATCCTTTTGCCTGTACACGTGACTTTGATCTTTGAGGAGGAAAATGATGAAGAAGAAGATTTGGCTGCATTCACCTGTGCTTTTCCATGGCCAAAGTGTACAAGGAGACGTATGTTTGCTAATAATATATGGGGGAAAGTATTTGAGATGGGTTTTTAGGGATGCAAGTATTAAAAACCCTTGCATTACTAGTGTCATGGTTTTCCATGCATTACTTATACATAGGATAATACCAAGTATGATGTATATACACAGGTTGAAAAAATGCCCCAAACAAGATATTAATAATGTACAGAGATAATGCTTGCATTATTTTTACTAATACATCCTACCAAACGACTCCTTACATTATAAAGATCCTTTTACCCGATTCAATTAGTATGTGTTCGAGAGAGGGAGAGATATACCTCATTGCATTTGCTAAAGAATTCAAGTGGCTACGCATATACTCAACTCTTTGAATGTCATTCAGAGCATCTGCTAGAGAAATATTTGGATTGTCACTCTCAGCAATGCCTGCAAAATTTCCCATATAAGCAGCTGCCTCCAAAGACATCAGCTTACATCTGATTAAATTTATTACTTCCACCGTCCCAATTATGTGGCACCCTTTACTTTTTTGTCTGTCCCAAAAAAACGTCACCTTTCTATATTTAAAAACAATTCAACTTAAACTGTACAAGCTTCTTCAAAAACATACGATTTTTCTAGATACAGATGATGATATCTATTCAAATAGATCTTATATATATCGTAGTATGAAGTACCACACGTGCGTGTGTATATATATGAGAAACCAGATCTGCTGAATCACTCGTGTTATGATCTTCTACCTCCTGAGTCTTCCCGTTCCGTCATCTAGCTTATGTTCTTCATGTTATAAGCATTCAAAAAATTTATGTTTTTACCTTAACTGAGATGATTTATAGCGCCATACAAATGTCTAAGACTTGTTTTGGACCACAAATTTTAAAAGCCTTCATTCCATTCTTAAACTCGAGAGCCAAGTTAAATGGTGGCGCACAAAATTGGAACGGAGGGAGTACTTACTTAATGACACAGTTATTTTTGTAAATTGCAGTTAACTTTTGGCTTTTCTGTTTACCATTTTCAGTGATGATTATTGGAGTGTTATTGAATCTTCCCTTCATGTACATCACAAGCTTTTCCATCCCTTGAGGGTACACAAATAGCCAGTCCATTGTAGTCTGAATCATTTACAAGGTAAAGAATCAATTACTATTGCAGTATCATTTTCTGCAGAAATGGATTAGTACTGATCAGAATACTTACAGGTTGTCCAATGTACACACCATCTTTTTCTGTAGTACGAAAATAGGAACCTTGTGACCAAGAGGTTCCATTTTCACAGGCGGAGTACAAGCAATCTTTTATATAAGCAGCAGTGTAATGATTGATGCCAATGAAATCAAGGCCGTTGTTCAGTTTTTTCAAGTCATTTCTTGAAAAAACAGGCAGGTTAGTTCCTAGAATTTTTTGCATTTCTTCAGGATATCTTCCAAATATAATAGGATCTAAAAACCTGCATACCAATTAATCAAAACATTCATTTTTCTTGTTTTCATTCACTTCTGTTTCTGGTAATATAAGCTATGTTGCTCAGAGTCTCCGCCAGGTGCGTGTCGGATCCTCCAAAAGTAGTGTATTTTCGGAAGGTCCAACACAGGTGCGGCATCATTTTGAAGTGTTCACGCAACTTAGAATATAAGCACATTAAGAAGTCTTACCAATTGTAAACGAAAGATCGAGCTCTCTGAGCTGCAGATTTGTCTTCTGATGAATTGCTAAAAGGTTCATACCATTGAGTATTTAAAGAAATCCCAATCATACCTCCTTGTCTTTCCTGTATATCAACAATGAACAAACTAAAATTACTGGTCTTGTTATATTAAAAGACGCAGAAGTAAAAACAAATAAAAGGATGAGCTTAGTAAAGAATTTGATTTCTATTCTCTGACGATGTAAAAGAATTTTTACGCTATCAGATCATACAAAAGATATATGCAAAAAGAAGGCGGAATGGCCAAAGGATAAATTGTCTACATTTTGTCTTCTAATCTCTACCACTTTCCAACCCCCTCCATCTAGGGGCGAAACTACACTCCGATAACAGTGGTCAATTTAACACACTTTGTTGTTTGGTAAAATATTGTATTTTAGAGGCATATAATATATATTGAATATCTTTTGTCAGGGATTATTTTTTACTTCTTTCAAATTTGAATACCCTTGGAAAAATTTTGGCTTCGACACTGCCTCCGTCGTGTCTAATCTCCACGTCATAATATCATGTATCCACTTAAATTCCATCCTTTATCAACTAACATGCTCAAGAGTAACATGACAGTTGAAAGAACCTGATATTTAGTTCTGTAAAAGGTGACAGCCGCGGCGTGGGATAGGATCATATTGTGGGCAGCAATGAAGGGTTCCTTTTCTGAATTCCCAGCACTGCAATTACCAAATGAAGACGAGCATCGAGCTGGAGGGAAAGTCCCCAATCTATAGCCGCGAACGGCCATCACATTTGGCTCATTCATTGTCACCCAATATTTCACTCTGTCTCCAAAATATTTAAAACATATGTCTGCATAATAACTGAATTCACTCCTGGAAACAGAACAAATTTGATCAGCAGAATAGCTCATGGATAATATATATATATATATAGCTATCTTTTCGCGAAGTATAAGAAGGGAGAAACTGCTTACTGTATTTTTGGACTTAGCCAACCTCCATATTTGTCTTCAAGTTCTTGAGGTATATCATAATGTGTTAACGTGACAAATGGTTCGATCCCTAAAATCATAGCAAATAAAAGAACTTATCTAAGCCAATAGATAGGAACACTAATGTAACTCGTAAAATTACTGTCATGTGACCAGGAGGTCACGGGTTCGAGCCGTGGAAATAGCCTCCTGCAGAAATGCATGGTAAAGCTGCATACAATAAATCCTTGTGGCCCGGTCCTTCCCCGGACCCCGTGCATATCGGAGTTTAGTGCACCGGGCTGCCCTTTATCTAAGCCAATACTTTTTGCATATATTTTTGACATTGTGAATTAAAATAAGTGTAAAGTTGTCTTCGTGCAACCTATAGGTCACAGGGTTCATGCCGTAGAATCAGTCACTAATGCTAGCAGGGTAGGCTGTCTAAATCATACCTCTTGGGGTGCGGCTTTTCCCCGGACCCTACGTGAATACGGGATGCTCTTTTTGTGAAACAAATAATGTTTAAAGTTGTCTTTGTGCGACCTATAGGTCACGGGTTCGAGCCGTAGAATCAGTCATTAATGCTAGCAGGGAAGGATGTCTACATCACACCCCGGCCTTTCTCCGGACTATACGTGAATGCGAGATGCTTCGTGCGCCGGGCTGCCTTTTTGTGAATCAAAAGATGGTGAAGGGTGAACATAACAAAAGGTCACAAAATCAGTGAGATAAGCAGAAATAACCTTTCTGTATGAGTGCAGTAATCAGCTTATTGTAATGCTGAATTCCAGCCAAATTGACATCTCCGTACATTCCATCTGATTCAGTCATTGGACCAAAAAAAGGGTTATTTAGAGTTTACATCCAGAAATATGAGATAGGGACACAAGAAGTGATAGTTGTAACTTACTGGGCAGAATTCTTGTCCATGAAATAGAGAAACGAAAGCTATTCACACCCATATCTTCCATGAGTTTGATATCCTCCTGTTTTCATTTATTTCCAAAAATTACAATTATTGAATTTCAAGCAATTTCTTTACATATCATTCTTTAGAGATACAGCAAATTGATATACAATATTTTCATCCTTAACTAGAACAACGACAACAAATCCAGTGTAATTCAAGTGGGGTCTATGTGTACGTGGATCTTATCTCTGCCTTGTGAAGATAGAGAGGCTATTTCAAATAGAATCTCCGCTCAAGGAATACTGAAATAGAGCAACAAACAATAGCAACAACAAGCTAAGGTAATAGAGTAACGGAAACAAATGACACAACGTGTAACGACCCGACCGATCGTTTTGAGCTCTAGAGCGTCGTTCGGCTGTTTGAGGCCATGAGCAGCTTCACTTCAGGTATTATGACTTGTAAGTATGGTCGGAATTGAAAATCGGGAAGTTCGAAGTGGGTTTGGAAAGAGAATTCTCATTTCGAAAGTTTAAAGTTGAAAGAATCTGACCAAGGGTTGATTTTGAGTAAACGACCTCAGAATCGGTAATTGAAGGTTCTAACAGGTCCGTATGATGATTATGGACTTGGCCCTGGAGCATTTCGGCGCTTATTGTGGAAGGTTGGTATTTTGAATGAATTTTATGAATTTGGGTTGAAGTGCATTTCAATGTTATTGATGTCCGTTTGGAATTTCTTGTTTGGGAATAGCTCCGTATGGTGATTGTGGTATTGGGAGCGCATCCAGAAGTGCATTTGGAGGTCCATATGTCATTTTGGAGTCATTTGGCGAAAGTTAGAAATTTAAAGGTTTTTGAGAAGTTTGACCGGAATTGGACATTTTGATATCGGGGTCGGATTCTGATTCCTGAAGTTGGAGTAGGTCCATAATGTCGAATGTGACTTGTGTGCGAAATTTGAGGTCAATCGGACGTGATTTGATAGGTTTCGACATCGAATGTAGAAGTTTGAAGTTCTAAAGTTCATTAAGCCTTAATTGGGATTCGCTTCATGATTTCGATGTTGTTTGATGTGATTTGAGGCCTCGAGCAGGTCCGTGTTATGTTATGGGACTGGTTTGTGTGATTGGACAGGGTCCTGGGGGCCTCGGTGTATTTCGGGATGGTTTCGGATGATTTCGGGCTTGTTTGCAATAGCTGATGCTGGTGTCTGGTGTTGTTCTTCGCGAACACCTCTGGGATTTTGTTCATCGCGTTCGCGAAGAAGAAAAGCTCTGTTACGCAGGTCTGATTCTAAGGCTCATATCTTACAATCTATAAGGAATTTGGAGTTGATCCAAACAAGAAAGTTGTAGCCCCTTGTGTTTAGTTTTCAGAAAGGTAAACCATTTAGCATTTGGATTTGTGTACAAAAAGTTATGGCTAGTATACTACAGGTTTTTCGGGAAAATGAAGAAGAAATTTGTGTTACACAGGGCTGAGTTTAGTAGATAATATATCCAAATCTATAATAAATTGGAGATGATTAAAACATATAAGTTTAGATCTTCGTGTGTAGTTTTCAAAACATTAAACCATTTGTTATTTGGAGTTTCATACAAAAAGTTATGACCATTATACTATAGGTTGTCTGAGAAGAGTTCGGAAATGGCTTTTGAGAATTTTGTGCATCGCGAACGCGAGGGAATGGCCGCGTTGGCGAAGAAAGAGAGCACCTGGGCAGAATTTAAAGTTCCAAATCAAGGGTTTATTTTATTTTTCACCATTTGGACTTGAGAGCTCGGAATTAGGCGATCTTTGGAAGGATTTTCACGTGGGTGTTTGGGGTAAGTGATTCTTACCTAGTTTTGGTTAATTTCCATGATTATGTCTTTAATTTCACCATTAAATTAGTGAATTGGAGTGGAAAATTTTGAAAAAAAATCCTTAGGCCGAATTTTGGGGTTTTGATAGGGATTTTGGTATCGGATTTAATCAAATTTGGTATGGTTAGACTAGTGAGTGAATGGGTATTCATAATTTGTGATTTTTACCCGATTTCGAGACGTGGGCCTGGGGAGGATTTTTAAGCGATTTTTTAATTTCTTGCTTTAACTTTTATTCCATTCCCTAGATTAGTTTCTTGTAGTTATATTTATGTTATGTAATTCATTTTGCCTAGATTTGGGCCATTCGGAGTCGGGTATTCGTGGAAAAAGCATTATTTCGGATTTATTTGAGCTTGGTTCGAGGTAAGTGTCTTGCCTAACCTTGTGTGGGGGAACTCCCTTTAGGATTGGTACTATTGTTGATATATGAGCGTCGTGTACGTGAGGTGACGAGTGCGTACACGGGCTATTTATTGTAAAACCTGATTTTTTCACTAAATAGTAACATGTTTTTTCTCTTATTTGAACTTATTAGCATGTGTAGTATTCTTTTAGACTAGGAAAGCATGCATACTTGTCTTAACTCTTTACTTGAACTACGTGCATCATGTTTGGTGATTTTTACCTGTTTTTCCTTAACATGTACTTAGGTTAAATTGTAAGATTTCATTCCATAACTATTGAATTCTATTGTTTGGCTGCATATTTACTTTAGGACTACGGAACGGTATTCCGGGAGATCCCCTTTGTACTGCATATTTACTTTGGGACTATGGAATTGTATTCCGGGAGATCTCCATGTCTTGCATATTTACTTCGGGACTACGGAACGGTATTCCGGGAGATCCCCCTGTACATTTACGTTTGGGACTATGAGACGGTATCTCGGGAGGTGCCCTGTTAATTTGATGTGTACTAAGCTGTTATTTTTCGATGATTCCTTCCCTGTTACATTTCAGTCTTTATTACTGCGATATTTCCTTTTGCTTTGCCTTACTATATATATATGTTACAGTAGGGCCCTGACCTGACCTCGTCACTTCTTGATCGAGGTTAGGATTGGCACTTACTGGGTACCATTGTGGTGTACTCACGCTCTTTCCTGCACATGTCTTTCATGTGCAGATCCAGGTACATCTTACCTGCCTTATTGTTAGTTCAGTCATTGCATCTTACTGGAGACTTCAAGGTATATCTGCCCGCGCCCGCAAATCCTCGGAGTCCCCCTCTATCCTTATGTTGTTTTCCTTCCTTATTTCTTTTAGACACAATGTATAGAAAACAGTTAGACAATTTCGTAGAGCTTGTGACTCGTAACTGCCGGGTTTTGGGAAATGTTGTTTATATTCGAGTGTTGGCTTATTTGTACATGTCGAACAGTATTTTTATCAGTATATAATATCTATTGAAATTTAGTTGTTAAATACTGCTTTATTTCCGTTATTTCAAAAATTATTAGGCTTACCTAGTCGTAGCGACTAGGTGTCATCACAATGATATACGGAGCGAGAAATGGGTCGTGACAAGTTGGTATCAGAGCACTAGGTTCACTTAGGTCTCACGATTCATGAGCAAGTCTAGTAGAGTCTTGCGGATCGATACAGAGACGTCTGTACTTTATCTTCGAGAGGCTAGAGGGTTGTTAGGAGCACTTCCCTTTTTTATTCCTCATTGTGCGATTTGATTCCTTTGAGGCTTATGCCTTCATTTCCTTCCTATTGAACCTTATGCAATGTGAAGTGCTTGTTATAAATGGGGAATGGAGGAATTGTAATGGTACTTCAGAGGTGGTGCAGGGTGTTTCTACATACATATTTGATTGGGCTATTATCGTTGCCTTGCGAAGACCGTCCTGTCTTTCAGTTCAGCATCAGTGTTACCTAAGGTTTTGATATTTACCTGGGCAAAATTTAAAGTTCCAAATCGAGGGTTTATGTCAAATTTCACCATTTAAACTTGAGAGCTCGGAATTAGGCGATTTTTAGAAGGATTTTCACGTGGGTTTTTGGGGTAAGTTATTCTTACCTAGTTTTGGTTAATTCTCATGATTATGTCTTTAGTTTCACCATTAAATTAGTGAATTGGAGTGGAAAATTGGAAAAAATTTAAAAACAATCCTTAGGCTGAATTTTGGGGTTTGGATCGGGATTTTAGAATCGGATTTGAGCAAATTTGGTATGGTTAGGCTCGTAAGTGAATGGGTGTTCATAATTTGTGATTTTTACCCAATTTAGAGACATGGGCATGGGGAGGCTTTTTGAGCGATTTTTCAATTTCTTGCTTTAACTTTAATTTCATTCGCTAGATTAGTTTCTTGTAGTTATATTTATGTTATGTAATTCGTTTTGGCTAGATTTGGGCCGTTCGGAGTCAGGTATTCGTGGAAGGAGCATTATTTAGGATTTATTTGAACTTGGTTCGAGGTAAGTGGCTTGCCTAACCTTGCGTGAGGGAACTCCACTTAGGATTGGTACTATTGTTGATATATGAGCGTCGTGTACGTGAGGTGACGAGTACATACACGGGCTATTTGTTGTAAAACCTGATTTTCACTAAATAGTAACCTGTTTTTCCTCTTATTTGAACTTATTAGCATGTGTAGTATCCCTTCAGACTAGGAAATCATGCTTACTTGTCTTAACTGTTTACTTGAACCACGTGCAGCATGTTTAGTGGTTTTTACCTCTTTTTCCTTAACTTGTACTTAGGTTAAATTGTAAGATTTCATGCCATAACTATTGAATTCTATTGTTTGGCTGCATATTTACTTCGGGACTACGGAACAGTATTCCGGGAGATCCCTTTTGTACTGTATATTTACTTTAGGACTACGGAATGGTATTTCGGGAGATCGTCCTGTATTGCATATTTACTTTGGGACTACGGAACGGTATTCTGGGGGAAATCCCCCTGTACATTTACTTTGGGACTACGGAACGGTATTCTGGAAGATCCCCATGTCTTGCATATTTACTTTAGGACTACGAAATGGTATTCCAGAAGATCCCCATGTACATTTACGTTTGGGACTACGGGATGGTATCTCGAAAGATCCCCTGTTAATTTGATGTGTACTGAGCTATTGTTTTTCCATGATTCCTTCCTTGTTACATTTCAGTCTTTATTACTGTGGTATTTCCTTTTGTTTTGCCTTATTATATATATATATATATATATATATATATATATATATATATATATATATATATGTTCCGGTAGGGCCCTAACCTAACCTCGTCACTACTCGATCGAGGTTAGGCTTGGCACTTACTGGGTACCATTGTGGTGTATTCACATTCTTTCCTGCACATGTCTTTCGCGTGCAGATCCAAGTAGATCTTACCCGCCTCATTGTTAGTGCAGTTGCTGCAGCTTACTAGAGACTTCAAGGTACATCTACCCGTGTCCGCAGATCCTCGGAGTCCCCCTCTATCCCTTATGTTGTTTTCCTTCCTTATTTCCTTTAGGTACGACGTATAGAAAATCATTAGACAATTTCGTAGAGCTTGTGACTCGTGACTACCAGGTTTTGAGAAATGATGTTTTTATTCGAGCGTTAGCTTACTTGTACATGTCGAACAGTATTTTTATTACTATCTAATATCTATTGATGTTTTGTTGTTAATTACTGCTTTATTTTCGTTATTTCGAAAATTATTAGGCTTACGTAGTCGTAACTACTAGGTGTCGTCACGACGACATACGAAGGGAGAAATGGGTCGTGACACAACGTGTAATAATTAAGAATCATGAATAAGAAAATACAAGAATAGCACTAGTACTATTTGTAGGCCTAGATAGTACTTAGATTTTCTTAATTAGATTATTTCCAAAAATCAAGAATTCTTTATTTTCAAAATGATATTCCAACTCCTTAAGTTTCTTGCCAAACCAAAATTAATAGCTGTTGATCTTGCTATCTTGCAAGTTTCCTTCATCCCAAGCTGCTAAATTAATTCTTAAATTAGTAACACAAGTGTGATACTGGCATACTGCGCCATATTAAGTTTCACGTGGCCATCACCTTGATCCACGAGTCACCTCCTCAAACTATGTTTTACGTGGCCATTATCACGGCCACGAGTCAGTTTTCGAGATTTATTGTGCCATCCACATGAGCAAGCATTTATGGGCACCAAAGTTCATATCTAGCTTCTTCTTGTGCGCGTGCGTATCTAAGCTAACTTAGCATGGTAAAAGTAGTAAATCGAGTTTCACGAAATCACTCAACCATTCATACTCGTCTCGCTGAACCATTTGTTTTGATACCAGTTGTTAGGCTCAACCAATTCGGATACCATCTTAAGATAGCTTTGGACCAAGTTCACAGAGTTTTACTCATTTACAACAAAAGAAGATAGATAGATCGCTAGAAATGATTTTCTGTATTTGCATATTATGCTATTATTAATTTACTTTTAGGGTGTGTTTAGTACAAAGGAAAAAATTCTGCACGAAAATGCTTTCCTGAATAATAAATAGCTTTGTTAGTTATTTTATGATGTTTGATAAGTAAATAGAAAATTTTATCCCAAAAATATTTATAAATAATTTAGGCAAATACTAAAGTTGGGGTTGAAGTAGTGGCAGAGCCAGAATTTTAGAAGTAAACACACGAATAAGTCAAAAATAATAAACGTATAATCATATATACATAATAAATAAAAATTATCGAGCTACACAATATAATTTTTGGAACGAAGGATGGGCCACGAGATTCTGGACGGTGAGGAGACATGTAGTTGGAATGCGATGCTTAGGTGAAAGTCAATTTCCTAGAGAAATTTGTTCTTATAAATAAAATGTTTTTCAATACCTTTTTTTTCATACAAGATACACCTTATAACTAGTCTTAGAGTATGCACGTTGCGCATGATACCATAATAATGAAGATAAAATTTTAAAATCAAATAAATTATTTTAAATAATGTATTTAAAATATAAGATAAAATTAAAAGGTATAAACTCGTGAAGTAGATAAATATATTATATGAAATTGACTAATGGTGAGTTAATATTCTAGAACAAATTACTATAAATTTACATTGATTAAATAAATTAAAGTAGATTACTATCTCCTTTAAGTTTCATTCGACTTCTCAACGTGAAATTCAAACTATTTAATTTTTATCTTAAGTATTTATTTTTATATCTATATAAGGTAACCATTATATTTGTGTATGATCTTTTTTTATAAAGGGTTTAAGTTGTAACGATCCGATTGATCGTTTCGAGATCTAGCGCGTCGTTAGGCTGTTCGACGGTTTGAGTAGCTTCACTTCAGGTATTATGACTTGTACGCATGGTCGGAATTAAATTCGGAGTTGATTTGGAAAGAAAATTCTCATTTCGAAAGCTTTAAGTTGGAAGAATTGACTAAGATTGGATTTTTGAGTAAACGAATTCCGAATCAGGATTTGAAGGTTCCAACAAGTTCATATGATGATTTCGGACTTGGACGTATGCCTGGATCGGGTTTTGGATAACCCGAGAGTGTATCAGCGTCTATTGTGAAAGTTAGCATTTTTGGAGGAATTTCATAAATCTGGGTTGAAGTGCATTTCAATATTATCGTTTGTTACTTTGGGATTCCGATCCCGGGAATAGCTCTTTATGGTGATTCTGGCGTGGGGATCGCGTCTGGAAGTGGATTCGGAGGTCTGTAGGTCATTTTGGGGTCATTTGGCGAAAGTTAGAAATTTGAAGATTTTTGAGGAGTTTGACCGGAAGTGGAATTTATGATATCGGGGTCGGAATTCGATTCTGGAAGTTGTATTAGGTCTGTAATGTCGAATATGACTTGTGTACAAAATTTGAGGTCAATCGGACGTGATTTTATGGGTTTCGGCATCGAATGTTGAAGTTTGAAGTTCTAAGTTCATTAAGCTTGAATCGGGTTCTGATTCGTGATTTCGATGTTGTTTGATGTAATCTCAAGGCTCGACTAAGTTCGTAATGTGATTTGGGACGTGTTGGTATAATTGGTTGAGGTCCTGATGGTTTCGGGTGAATTCTGGATGGTTAAACTGAAGCATAAGGCTTCTGGTGTAATTGCAGCTGCTTGATTTTGGCCGCAGCTGCGAGACCGCAGCTGCGGTGTGTTGGCCGCAAAAGCGAAAATGGCTGGAGCTGGGAGACTCGCAGAAGCGAACGTTTGGGTGCACCTGCGGAAGCGCAGGTGTGAAGGTTGTGGCCGCAGAAGCGGCGAGGTGCGCAGGTACGAAGAAGAGGCCGCAGAAGCGGCCAGAGAGTCCGCAGGTGCGGAAGGTTTTCTTTAAAATGGGACTTGACCCATTTTTCTCCCTTTTTTCATTTGGTTTGGGCAATTTTTGGAGAGCTTCAAGGGGAGATTTTCATCAAGCAACTCAAGGTAAGTGATTCCCACTAATTATAAGTTAAATGTATGGGTTGTATAAGGATATAGACATGGAAATGGGTAGAAATTGTGGGGTTTTGGTAGAAAACCTAGGATTTGGTATTTTTGGATTTTGATCATGTATTTTGGCATGGAATTGAGAATAAATCATATATTTGAGTTCGTGGGGTTATAGATAAAGTTTATCTTTAGAAAATTTTTAGAATCCAGGCACGTGGGCCTGAGGGTAATTTCATCAACTTTTCGAGCGGAGTTGGAATTGTTTAAATCGAATTGTTGTGAGTATTAAAGTATATTTTTATGGGTTTGCATGTTTATTTATTAGTTTTGGAACATTTCGTCGGTTTGAATTGTTGGAAAGACTTGGGATCCGGTTATGGAACTTCGGAGCGAAGTACGTCTCCTTTCTAACCTTGTAAGAGGGAATTTAACCTCATAGGTGAACTAAATCATTATGTGCTTCTATTTCTGGGGGCTACGTACGCACGAGGTGACGAGAGTCCGTACATAGCTACTAATTATGCCTATGTCCGAGTAGTTCTAGGATTACACCATGATTTGCTGATACCGTTATTTGATCCTGTTACTTACTTGCCTCGAAGGAATTTAGATCGAGTATGCTTATTAAATGCATTGAAAAGAGTTGAAATTGAGGATTTTCGGGACTTGAAAGTTTCCTTTGGATTTCATATGTTGAAAAGAATTAGAGAATATTATAAAAGTAATTATTTGAGAATTCTATGTGTAACCACGTCGCATTTATATTCCGCGAGCAGGATAAATTTCCACTACTCTTATGGGATCGGGTCGTTCGCCTCGGAAGGATTATGTATTTCACTCTTACGGTATCGGGTCGTTCTCCTCGGCGGGATTTATGTACCGCACTCTCATGGGAGCGGGTCGTTCACCTCGGCAGATTAATAGATGCATCTATGGTTCGCGTCGTTCGACCCTCGGTAGTGCACAGTTTACTTTTATATTGAATCCGGCCGTACACCTCGGAGGGGAATTGTACCACTATTTTTATACTTGTTTGTTTTATATATTTAATCTGTCGCATATTTATTCACTTCTTTACTGTACTTGATATTATTGGACCACTAATAAGTGACAAAGTCTCGTCACTACTTATTCGAGGTTAGACTGGATACTTACTGGGTACGCGTTATTTTTTTACTCATACTACATTTGCTGTACATTTTGTTGTATAGGCACATGTATGTCTTGTGGCCTAGTGGGAACGGCGGCATGGTTGATACGGAGACTTAGGTGAGATGAATTTTATGAGTCGATCCGCAGCCAGCAGAGTCTCGTTCAGAGTATTTGTATTTTCTTTTCTGTCCAATTTGTATTCCGGACAGTTATTGTATTTCATTTCATTTCCTAGTAATTGTTCATGCACTTGTGATACTGGGTTCTGGGATGATGATGGGATATTCAGTATTGAAATTGTAAATATTTTTATTTATTCTGTAAAGACTATCTTTTACTAGTTACATTGAAGGAAATTTACGATTTCAAAAATATTAAAAATGAGAATTAAGTAACTTTTTGGTGTTGGTTAGCCTGATAGTGGTGTCCGGCGCCATAACGACCTTTAATGGATTTTCGGTCGTGACAACATGGTATCATAGCAGTAGGTTCACTTAGGTCTCACGAGTCATGAGCAAGTCTAGTAGACTCTTGCGGATCGGTACAGAGACGTCTGTACTTATCTTCGAGAGGCTACAGGGTTGTTAGGAGCATTTCCCTTCTTGATTCCTCATCGTGCGATTTGATTCCTCTGAGTCTTATGCCTTAATTTCCTTCCAATTCAATCTTACGCGGCATGAACGCTTGTTATAAATCGGGAATTTGAGGAATTGTAATGGTACTACATATGTGGTGCATGATGTTTCTCCCTGCGTATTTGATTGGGCTATTGTCATCGCCTTGCGGAAGGTTGTTATATCGTTTTAGCTCAGTATCAGTAGTACCTAAAGTTTTGAGATTTGAGATAGATTGTTATGATGATCCGTGTGTTGCTATCGCACAATGTGGTGTAATGGTAGGATGCTTGTCCAGGCGTCGGGGCAGTGAGTGACCTGAAGGGAGGTGTTACTTAGTGTATGACTCAGAGATTCTGTATTTTATTTTCGGCAGAGGAAAGGCAATCGGACTAGGAATGTTCAGGCTTGGGTTGATAGAGTAACAAGGCTTGGTATTTCGAGAGTGGTAGAGTCCTCAATTGTGACGTGGTGTCATCATCCTTGTTGAATGTGTTAAGGTTCACCAGTGTCATGGTCTTCATCAATTTGCCTTCGGGGCATAGTGTGAGATGGTGCCGGAGAAGTGGTTATCAGAGATAGCGGAGTGTAGAAATTTCGGGATTTAAATGGGTATTTCTCATATTGACGGCTCAAGGAAGATGATCTTGGTAGGGGTTTAAAATTGATAGCGATCTATCAGTTCAAGTGCTTCAGAGATAGATTTGGGATTGGGGCAACAATTGGGTAGCGAAATACGAGAAGGGCATGTGGGAGGTGTTTGGCGGTGGTTGAATTTCTAGAAGGTCAAGTATGAACAACAGAAGTCTAGGAGTTGCTTAAAGGAGAGGGTTTAACCAAAGTGGGAGAGTGGCAGAGTAACATATAGGTTCTTTGGTAGGATGGCCACACGCCTTGGGGAAAGTTTGGAGCCATTTGGGAATTTATGGTGGACAGGGACTAGGTCCACGAATTTTTTTAGATGCAACATGACTTCGAGTTTAGAATGCATTGTTGGACTTTTAGCTGATGTCAATGGGGAAGAAGAAATCTTGGTGGGTCCCAGGGTTATATAATTATAGCTTCAAGCTAAGTGGGAGAGCCCCACCGTCTATGATTGGATTGCGTGGTTGTCTACTTGTGCGGTTTCTGGTTATCGGTGCATTGGTGGGTTATTACGATTAAGGAAAGAATACGTCAGTGATAATATGAGCATAGGATTGAGGAAGTTGTGTTATAATTGGCCTTATCGATCCATGTTCAGGTTTTGGGAAGACTTAGAGTCTATGCTTCGTGTGGATGTGATGTACAAGGAAAGGAATTCAGTCGGTTGCTTCTTTGAGAGAATGTTCATGTGCTAGAAGGCTTTGGAGTTTGGTTATATTCGGGACCGATTCAGAGTGGGTGGCTCTCACCAACGGTCCTAGCAAATTTAAAAGTCAAGTGCGGTGCTTGAGGATTTCGAGCCCGTAGTATGATTAAATATCTAGCTTTTGCAGTGAGTTATGAAAGGGGTTTGGAATGTTCCATATTATGTGCATTCTGCGGTGCAACATTGGTGGAATGGGGGAAAGGTGACATCGGATCTATGGGGGGAATTTATCAGAATGAGTGTACGAGTTGAAGATGCGAGAGTCGCACAAGGAGGGTATAAGATGGTTCGTGGGTTTGAGACAATGTGGTCTCATGAAATGGGGTCACTCAGGATGAGTGCGGATTGAGTTCGTTATATTGTGAATGAAGCCATTGTTATTTCTGAGGGAAATCCAGAGTAAATTTTAAAGCAATTGGATCGGTTAGCAATGGTTGAAGTGGCATGATGTTGGCAATGATCAATTCCTTCAGCGTGTTAAGTTATGCATGTGAATTGTGGCGGTGCGGAAGTGAATCCCAGAAAGGGTTATGGAGATCTAGACCACTACTTAGGGATTGTATTTTCTGCGTTATGGGAATTCGGTTGCGCGTTGCAATGGTTCTTCTAGGATGAGCTAAGTAAAAGGTTTCTATATGATGAAGTAATTATCCTATTAGTAGTTCGGGAGTTATATTAGAATTCTTGTATTCTCACGCATTGGTATGTTAGGTGCAGTGAACAACATGGGAATTTGAAATGGAGGATAAAAGTTGCGGTTCGGCGTAAGCAAGAATGTCACGAGCTCGGATCAGCAGGAAGGGATTCAGATGTTTAGAGTAAGCTGGTATTGTATTTAGTGTCACCTGAGATCGGTGTTCTGTGTAAGGGGCTTTGCATAGTGATTTATGGCTTCTTGATTTGCTTTACAACATTAGTGCGGCCGGTGGTATGGAGGTGCAGACTTATTACCCGGTGTGGAGGGTCGTGGGAGTGTATCCCACGGTAAGATTGTATAAGTGTGACATGTAGTCACTTGATTGATTAAAGATTGAAACCAAGTTTGGAGATTTGGTACTATTGCTAATGTGAGAGTTTAGGCCTGAAAGGCGCTCTATTCAGTTGGTTGTGAATTGTGGAAGTTTGTTCCGGATTCGACGGTTGTTCTTGTGTGTCATGGGAAAAAGGTCATTGTGGCTCCATGAGAAGGTATTTGCCTAAGCATGGTATGATCAGAATCAGTTTGAGGTCCGTTGATGGGTC
The DNA here is from genome assembly GCA_005239525.1 of Nicotiana knightiana. Classification (NCBI taxonomy): domain Eukaryota; kingdom Viridiplantae; phylum Streptophyta; class Magnoliopsida; order Solanales; family Solanaceae; genus Nicotiana; species Nicotiana knightiana. The sequence goes on from ML403128.1 coordinate 29,929, forward strand.
CAAACGTGGATGTGTACTCTACACCAGCCTGGATGTGTCCATTCAACATATCATTCCTTATGGAGGAGTATTCAGGCGTTGGATGTTATCTTCGTCGTCAGCTACTTTATGTAATACTCTATTGTGCAGTTTGTGGTGTTGTGAGAGCAGGATGGCTCTCGAGATGCAGGTCATTTATTGCACTGTAGTTGTGCTTGAGTTTCGTAGCATATGACGTTATCCGTCTCCCCAGGATTTGTATATTGCACTACTCGTGCTTATGGTCGATATTCGGGTATTTCGTACTTACGAGCATTTTAGCTCGGCAAGTATTTTCTTATAGATTGTTATGTGTGGATCAGGTGGCACGCCGCCATGGGTATAATGTTTGGATCAGGTGGCATGCCACCACGGGTATCATGGTTGGATCGGGTTGTACGCTGCAATGGTGTCATGTGTGGATCAGGTTGTACACCGCAACAGTGTGATGTTAAGTAACAATTTCCTATATCTGTTCCTATGTGTCTTGTTTCCCATTTTCTGAGGAAGTTTCATAACACCTTTTTGTTTGTCTAAATTAGTCACGTGGGTTGAGTAGTTCTTCCAGAGTTCGTTTTCCTTATGTATCACATTCGAGTTTGTAGCTTGTTGGCACGTTGCGACATTATATGAGATTTTGGCAGTGCCTGAGGTAGCTTATTGCCTGGGCAGCTTGTACTGGGTGAGACGAGATTTTTGGACCTGGCATCGTGCGATCATATTTATATGAATCATATTAAGGAGAAAAATCATTATTTAGTTCATAATAGGGTAATGGTTCTAGTCAAGAGGAGACACTAATTGATTTGTTGACTCGACAGCTGGTTATGAGTTTTTACACATATCTTCCGTCAGGGCAGTAATGCAAAAGTTGGAACAGGACTTATACAAATCACGATGTGCGTTGTGAGCATTAGATTCGTGAAATTTTGGTTGTCGTTATCAGAGGATGTTATTATAATCATGAGAATTATGCGGTGCGTGGTGTGAATTCAGCAAAGGTATGCAATCATGTATTGGTGCATCGTGTAGTTATTGATACGGTATTCGTATGATGGAAACAGGCCCAACAAAGAATTCCGGATGTTGGAATTGGGCTCTGAGGCTTATTTGACTAAGAAAAAGAGAGAATCTTCAGACTGGCTCGAGCTAGTGTGCTTAACTGAGTGATGGTAGCACGAGTAGGTGCGCGAGGTTTTAAACAATGATTTTAGGTAACTCCGGGGTAGTTCTTAGAACGTTCGAGGATGAAAGTATGTTTAAGTGGCAGAGAATGTAACGACCTGACCTGTCATTTCGAGCTCTAGCGCGTCATTTGGGGGTTTGCGGCCATGAGTAGCTTCACTTCAGGTATTATGACTTGTACGTGTGGTCAGAATTAAATTCGGAGTTGATTTGGAAAGAAATTCTCATTTCGAAGCTTTAAGTTGGAAGAATTGAATAAGATTGGATTTTTGAGTAAACGACCTCAGAATCGGGATTTGAAGGTTCCAACAGGTTCATATAATGATTACGGATTTGGGCGTATACCTGGATCGGGTTTTGGATGACCCGGGAGAGTTTCGGCGTCTATTGTGGAAGTTAACATTTTTGGAGGAATTTCATAAATTTGGATTGAAGTGCATTCCAATATTATCGATGTTCGCTTGGGATTCCGAGTCTGGGAATAGCTACGGTGATTCTGGTGTTGGGAGCACCTCCGGAAGTGGATTCGGAGGTCTGTAGGTCATTTTGGGGTCATTTGGCGAAAGTTAGAAATTTGAAGATTTTTGAGGAGTTTGACCGGAAGTGGTATTTTTGATATCGGGGTCAGATTCTGATTCCGGAAGTTGGATTTGGTCCGTAATGTCGAATAAGACTTGGAATTTGAGTTCAATCGGACGTGATTTTATGGGTTTCGGCATCGAATGTTGAAGTTTGAAGTTCTAAGTTCGTGATTTCAATGTTTTTTATGTGATTTCAAGTTTCGACTAACTTCGAAATGTGATTTGGGACGTGTTGGTATAATTGATTAAGGTCCTGAGGGCCTCGAGTGGATTCCGGATGGTTAAAGGATTGATTTTTGGACTTAAGAATTTCTGAACCATAAGGCTTCTGGTGTAATCGCACTTGCGTGATTTTGGCTGTAGGTGCAGCGTGTTGGCCGCAGAAGCTAAAATGGCTGGAGCTAGGAGACCCGCAGAAGAGGACGTATGGGTGCACCTGCGGGAGTGCAGTTGCGAAGGCTGTGGCTGCAGAAGCGGCAAGGTGCGCAGGTGCGAAGAAAAAGCCACAGAAGCGGATGCGCAAAAGCAGTTAGGGAGTCCGCAGGTGCGGAAGGTCGCTGGGCAGAAGGTTTTCCTTAAAACGGGACTTGGCCCATTTTTCATTTGGTTTGGGCGATTTTTGGAGAGCTTCAAGGGGAGATTTTCATCAAGCAACTCAAGGTAAGTGATTCCCACTAATTATAAGTTAAATGCATGGTTTGTATAAGGATATAGACATGGAAATTAGTAGAAATTGCGGGGTTTTGGTAGAAAACTTAGGATTTGGTATTTTTGGATTTCGATCACGAATTTTGGCGTGGAATTGAGAATAAATCATATCTTTGAGTTCGTGGGGTTATAGGTAAAGTTTGTCTTCGAAAATTTTCGGAATCCGGGCACGTGGGTCCAAGGGTAATTTTATAAACTTTTCTAGCGAGGTTGGGAATTTGTTTAAATCGAATTGTTGTGAGTATTAGAGTATATTTTTATGGATTTGCATGTTTATTGATTAGTTTGGACCATTGGGCGTCGGTTTGAATTGGTGGAAAGGCTTTGGAGCCGGTTATGGAACTTCGGAGCGAGGTAAGTCTCCTTTCTAACCTTATAAGAGGGAATTTAACCCCATATGTGAACTAAATCCTTATGGTGATTCTATTAGTGGGGGCTACGTACGCACGAGGTGACGAGAGTCCGTACGTAGCTACTAATTATGCATATGTCCGGTAGTTCTAGGCTTACACCATGATTTGCTGATACCATTATTTGATTCTGTTATTTACTTGCCTCGAAGGAATAATTTAGATCGAGTATGCTTATTAAATGTCTTGAAAAAAGTTGAAATTGAGGGTTTTCGAGACTTGAAAGTTTCCTTTGGATTTCATATGTTGAAAAGAATTAGAGAATATTATAAAAATAATTATTTGAGAAATTCTATGTGTAACCACGTCGCATTTATATTCCGCGAGCAGGATAAATTTCCACTACTCTTATGGGATCGGGTCGTTCGCCTCGGCAGGATTATGTATTTCACTCTTATGGGATCGGGTTGTTCGTCTCGGCAAGTTAATAGATGCATCTATGGTTCGCGCCGTTCAATCCTCGGCAGTGCAAGTTTACTTTTATGTTGGATCGGGCTGTACGCCTCGGCATTTCCTATATATATATTATCCTCATGAATCGTACATAATATTTGGCAAGAAGCCGGTTTATCTGAGGGTTTTTCTCCTGATTTGAATTATGACAACCTCTTTGATGAAATTCACTATATCTATGTATATGCTCCGTTTACGGAGGTAACTTGCTAGTTGGGAGCTGAGTAAATTGTAAAGAGGAGAATTGTACCACGTATTTTATACTTGTTTGTTTCATATATTTACTCTATCTCATATTTATTCACTTATTTATTGTACCTGATATTATTGGACCACTAGTAAGTGTTGAAGTCGACCCTTCATCACTGCTTCTTTGAGGTTAGACTGAATATTTACTGGGTACGCGTTATTTTCGTACGCATACTATACTTGTTGTACATTTTGTTGTACAGGCACATGTATGTCTTGTGGCCTAGCGGGCACGGCGGCATCATTGATATGGAGACTTAGGTGAGTTGTATCTTATGAGTCGATCCGCAACTAGCAGAGTCTCCTTCAGTGTATTTGTATTTTTTTTCTGTCCAATTTATATTTCGGACAATTATTATATTTCATTCCATTTCCTATCAATTGCTCGTGTACTTTGGACGAGTTGCGCCCAAATTGTCCTAGATATATACTGCTATCACATGAGTGCATAAGTGGACAGGTTGAAGAAAACAAGCAAATATGGAAACCTCTCAATGTCCCATCAAAGATATGCCGCATAGCTCTACGCAATCATTGCCAGACACACAAATACTATGCTTGTGGGACAACAATTCAGCAGATTAATTACCACATTTTTTCGTTTCATAAGAATCCTCACTGGTCCACAGGTTCTGTACCAAATAAAAATTTTCCCACGACAATGACTAAAATAAAGACGAAATGGCGAACACCTGAAACTCAGAATTTTCAGGCTTCAAAGGCAGAAAAGAATAGTATTTGGACAAATCTTTCCCAACCTTAGCTTGACTATCTTGGTAGAGTACTGGTAATTGTTTGTATATCATGGAAAGATACTGAATTTTGAATGCATAATTAACTGTTAACTAAAAGTGATAAATCATCGAAAGGGGTTGTTGGGGTTTGAAGCTTATTTTAGCTTAAAAGAGGGTGAATGGGAAATAGAGGGAAAAATGAAAATTTGATTTTCCCTCCTTGACAAAGGGACATTGTCCCATATTGGAGGAGGAAAAGACTTTTAATGAGTGTATATACAATTGTTATTCTTTTAGTTCTTAAAGAGTTAAGAAGAAGACAAGTCTCGCGCTGTCGTCGTCGTTGTCGCTCGGCTTTTTAATATTAAAGATTAACGTAATATTATTTAATCCAAATTATCTGTTTTTGTAACGGAAAATTAATTTTCCTCCGCGTTTTGATTTCCCGTTTTATCTTGCATAAATAGTCATTTATGGCCGTTTTACGTGAACAGTCATGACAGACCTTCTGAAGAGTTGCATCTCTTCGTTTAAACTCCACATGTTAGCTATAATTAGTAGATCATTCCCTCAGATTTTTCTTACGAAATTTCATTCTCCTCTTCCTTTCTGCATTGTTTTAACTACAACAAAGCAACAATAAGTGGGATTTGCTGCCGCCATTTGTGTTCGTTGAAACATTGGTAGTACCGTTACACCAGTATGTAATCCGTTCTATCGTGAGAGGAAATAATCCACAACATCGGGTACTAGGAGGGGATTAAGCTCCTTAAGGAAACACTATAAATTTAGTGGGCTTGAATTAATTTCTACTTCTTTTACATTTCTGTTTATACACCGTGTTCTTCTCCAGGATTATTCTAAAAATACAGTATACTAATAAGGATGTGGTTGAAATGGTTGGGATTCCTTCACGGATAAATAGAGGTATTGACCGCGCTATCAAGGATCGATGCTGCTCGTGCTCGTGATAGGTTTAACTTTAAGCCGCTGTCATTTAATTCGGATAAGTCAAGTTCCTTCCGCCGCTTCAGTCAGGCGGTCTTCCCTTATATACCCTAACGTTTAGAGTAATTATGGGTTTGAGATGAGAAAGGAACACGTACCAAATGTAGTGAATGAAAAATAATTTTCGATAGACAAGGAGCGGCTAATTCCCCTAGTGGATGAATCCGAATAAGTCAGGTCAATCAACTTCAAATGTCATACCGAGAAAACACACAAACAAACAACGGAATACGGATGCATCAAAGGCGTACCCGATATCGGTTGTAATGGTCGACAGCAATATCTCCATTACTTCCATCTGCTATGTGCCCTGCAGCAGATCCCCAGTCATATATTATAATTCTTGATTATTATCTTGGGGAGGTGGAGGGGTGGTGCTGAATGTGCCAAACATGGGAAGAAATTTAGATATATATAGTCAAGCTTCTTTATAGCAGCTTCGATTGTTCCGATATTTTTTGACTGCTACGATGAAGTACTATATTATAAAGACATAAAATCGATTCAAAAAAAAATTGACTTTTATAGTGAATGAATTAAAGCTCACCAACTTCATGAGTAAAAACATCCCAATTGTTGATGCCTTTTCCATCACTAAGGAAAGCTCCTTCAAACTGCAAAAGAAACAAGAATATTTGTTTCTTTAATGCCCTAAAACAAAAAGTTCAATTACTGTATAAAACAAGAAGCGGAGAAAAACCTGGTAACTAGAAGAGGCTGTTCCAAACAAGAAAGTGCTTGGAAATGAAACTGAGTTTTGATATTCTTTGCCACTAAGGTAATTTTCTGTCTGAGAACATGACACTACGAAACCAGAAAAAGACACACTAAGTGCAAATATTACATGCCAAACCATTGCAGTTGGTTCCATATTACTTAGAGAATAAATTACTTTGCTCATGAATGCAATGGAGAAAATACACATTCTAAGGAAAGGGAGGAAGAAGAAGGGTATTAGTGCATGGTTTGACTTATTTTTTCCTAATATTATATGTTTCAAATTTGAAGATGTTTAAAGATAGAAAGAAAATACCCGAGTGCTTATACAGAAAACCACACGGTACTAACCCTAAGATTGTAGGGTCCATCCTATTCAACAATAGGCACGTGCCTATTAAATAAAACTGGGCTGACAACTCTTTTTTGGAGCCAAAGTTTGAAAATAAGAGGAGGAGATTAATACATCTCCTGTAGCATTCTTTTAGAGTACATACTTTGCTCCTATAAAACGACACACCAATAAAGAGAGAGAAAGAATAAGGTATTACAGATAGGGTATAAAAAAATAGTATGTGAGAAAAATAAAGAATGTGAGTGATATTGTAGTGAAGTAGAAATATCAAAAAAGGTTATTTCTTTTGAGTGTTGTATTATTCTTTGGAGTATTTTACTCGGACATACAAAGTGTAAAATTTCTTGCTATAGTGATATCAGTTGCCCCTCTTGGGGTCGTGGTTTTTTCACTTATTCAGAAGGATTTTTTACGTAAAAGTCTTAGTGTCGTTGTCACTCTTTTATTCTTGTTGATTACTGTATCTCGGTGCTACGTTATTATTCTGATTTTATTACCTTAAGTATTATTTACTATGGGAGATTTATTCCCAACAACTAGAATCACAACACAGGTTTTGCTCGTACACAGAAATGTTATTCACGGTCGATAGTACTATACTAAAAAAAATATCTGGAGTAAATTGAGAGGTCGCAAAATTCAACGGAGATACCGATTTCTCAACATTGCAAGGAAGGATAAGGGATCTACTCATTCAAAAGGGATTACACAAGGTACTAGATGTTGATGCCGAAAAGCATGATACCATGAAAGTAGAAGATTGGGCTGACTTGGATGAAAAGGCTGCTAGTTCAATCAGGTTGCACTTATCAGATGATGTGGTAAATAACATCATTGATGAAGACACTGCATGTGGTATTTGGACAAGGTTGAAAAGCTTATATATGTCCAGAACACTAACAAAAATACTGTACATAAATAAGCAGTTATACGCCCTACACTGGGTAAAGGTACGAATTTTTTGTCATATATTTTTTTGAATGGACTAATCACATAGCTTGCAAACCTCGAAGTAAATATCGAGGAGTAAGGTAAATCCATCTTGCTCTTGAACTCGTTGCCATATTCGTACGATAATTTGGCAACAACCATCCTGCACGGTAAGACCACCGTTGAGTTGAAAGACGTCACGTCGGCTCTTCTACTCAATGAGAAAATGAGAAAGAAGCCTGGAAATCAAGGACAGATCTCATCATAGAAGTTAGAAGCAGGAGTTACCAAAGGAGTTCAAGAATTTATGGTAGATTTGAAGGTCACAGAAAGTCCAAGAACCGATCCAAATCAAGAGCCAGAAACTGAAACAATTTCGATCAACCAGGTCGCTTCAAAAGAGATTTCCCTAAATCTAAGAAAGGGCAAAGGTGAAATCAGTGGCCAAAAGAATGACAACAACACAACTGCGACCGTGCAAAATAATGATAATGTTGTTTTCTTCATAAATGAGGAAAGAGGAATACATGACTTGGTAGGTCCGGAGTCGAAATGGGTGGTTGACACAACAGCATCTTACCATGCCACATCGGTAAGAGATCTTTTTTGCAGATATGTAGAAGGTGATTTCGGCATTGTGAGAATGGGTAACACAGGTTACTCAAAGATTGCGGAGATTGTTGATATTTGTATCAAGACAAATGTCTTATGCACATTGTACCTAAAGGACGTGCGGCATGTACCTGATTTGCCAATGAACTTGATCTCGGGAATTGCTTTAGACCGAGATAAATACAAGAACTATTTTGAAAATAAAGGGAGTTGCTTGTGGCACGTTGTACAAGACAAATATAGAAATATGCCGAGGTGAATTGAACGCGGCACAAGATGATATTTCTTCATATTTGTAGCACAAAAGAATGAGTCATATGACCGAGAAGGGATTGCAGATTCTTGCCAAGAAATCACTTATATCTTTTGCCAAAGGTAAAACCTTGCGACTACTGTTTATTTGGTAAGCAGCATAGAGTTTCATTTCAAACATCGTTTGAAAAAAAAAATTGAATATAATTGATTTGGTATTTTCTGATGTTTGTGGTCCAGTAGAAATTGAACCGATGGGCGGTAACAAATATTTTGTTACTTTTCTTGATGATGCTTCATGTAAATTGTGGGTTTATATATTGAAAGCCAAAGATCGTGTGTTTTCAAGTTTTCCAGAAGTTTCATCCTCTGGTGGAAAGGCAGACGGTTTGAAAGCTAAAGCATCTCCGAACTGACAATGAAGGTGAGTACACTTCAAGGGAATTTTTAAGAGCATTGTTCGAGCTATGGGATCAGACATGAAAAGACAGTTCCCAGAACCACACAACATTATGGTATAGTTGAGAGGATGAACCACACCATTATTGAGAAGCCGAGAAGCATCCTCAGAATGGCTAAATAGCCCAAGTCATTCTGGGGTGAAGCAGTTCAGACAACCGTTATCTGATCAATAGGAGTCCATCAGCTCCATCAGAGTTTGACATCCCAGAGAGAGTTTGGAGCAACAAGGAGGTGTCCTACTCACATCTGAAGGGGTTCGGTTCCAGATATTTTGCACATATACCAAAGGAGCAGAGAACAAAGCTGGACGGTAAATCTGTTCCATCCATATTCATTGGATATGGAGATGAAGAGTTCTTGTACATATTGTGGGATCTTGTAAAGAAGAAGGTCATCAGAAGCAGAGATGTAATCTTCCTAGAAAGTTAAGTTGGACTTGTAGATAATCAGTAAGAGAAGGCCAAAAATGGTACAATTCCTAACCTTGTTACCATTCCTTCTCATTATAACAATCTCATAAGTGCAGAAAGTAGGGTCGACGAGGTTGCCGAGCAGGGGGAGGGGGAACCTAGTGAGGTTATTAAGCAGGGGAGAAACCTGGTGAGAATGTCGAGCAAGTGGGGTACCCTACTCAGGAAGAAGAACAAACTCAACCTCTGAAGACATGAGAAAGGCCAAGGGTAGAGTCATGCAATGTAACGACCCGACTGGTCATTTTGAGAATTTAAGCTCCGTTTGGTGGCGTAAGGTCTTGAACAGATTCAAATTGTGTATACTAGCTTGTGTGCATGGTTTAATTCAGTTACCGGATGATCCGGAGTCGAATTGGAAGAAGGATTTTAGTTTTGGAAGCTTTAAGCGGTGGAATTTGACCGGAATTTTGACTTTTTATGTAAACGGCTTCGGAACAAGTTTTGGATAATGCCAACAGCTTTGTATGGTTATTTTGAGCTTAGGCATGCGTCCGGATTTGGACTTGGAGGTCCGTGGAGTAATTTGAGGCAATTCGGTGAAAGTTGGAAAAAATTTAAAGTTTGGAAAATGGAGTAGTTTGACCATAGTTGACTTTTTGGGATATAGGGGTTGGAATGCGATTCCGAGAGTTGGAGTAGCTCCGTTATGTGAATTGGGACTTGTCTGCAAAATTTGGCGTCATTCCGGGTTGAATTGATAGTTTTTGGCACGAGTTTAGAAGTTTGAAGCTTTGAAAGTTCATAGGTTCGATTTATGGTGTGATTCATCGTTTTGTCGTTGTTTGATCTGATTTGAGACCTCAAGAGGGTTCGTGTTAGGTTATATGACTTGTCTGTGTGTTTGGACGGGGTCTCGGGGGCCTCAGGTGTGTATCGGATGGGTTTCGAGTCATTTTTCCCTATTTTTGAATTGTTGTTCTAGTGCCTAATATTTCCCTTCCGCGATCGCGTAGATCCAGTTGCGATCGCGTAGTGTAAAGTTTACCTGCCATATTTTCTTCTTCACGTTCGCGTATTACCCCACGCGATCGCGTAGCTCTGCATGTTTCACTCTTCGCGTTCGCGTAGGCCTTTCTCTTCCTCTTCTGCGATCGAATGCATCAGTTCGCAACCGCATAGTGCATTTCTGGGCAGTATCCAATTTCTTCTTCGCGATCGTTTTTCTTCTTCGGTGATCGTGATGCACAAAGACCTGGTCATGCAGAATATATTCCAAAATCGAGGGTTTCACTATTTTTATCACATTTTAACTTGTAGAGCTCGGTTTTGGGCGATTCTTTGGGGGGGTTTTCTTGAAATTCGATTGGGTAAGTATTCTTCATATAGAATTAAATATATTCCATGATTTAGTCTTTGTTTTTATCATTTGAATTTTGTTTTTGTTTGGGGAAAATGTTGGTTTTTAAAGAAAATTTTTAAAATGAAAAACCATGATTTGAGGGACGAAATGGTATCGGAAATTGGTAATTTTTGTATGGTTGAACTAATATTGGAATCGGTATTCGGATTTTGTAAAATCGGTATGAAGTGCTCCATATTTATTGACCTTAAATAACGGGTTGTATGATCACTTTCTTATCAAGTGTTACTGAAATGCGTCTATCTCTTTGGTCTTCCATATTCATATCATATGTTAAGATCTATTAAATTCTTATATCTTTTTCGAATGTGAAGTGATTATTAATATTTAGGTATCATATTGATTTTTATGTTTAATTACTAAATTCGGTTAACCTGAAAGTGTATATCAATGAAAAATTATTGTCAGACGACTAAAAAAATAACTATTATATGTTGCTAATAGAATTCTCTCATAAGAATATTTTAATCGATAATATGTTTGTTAATTTTTTATACTTTTACTAAATAGATATTTACTTATCAAATATTTAACAAAGTAAGACTGGAATAATATGCAAGGAACAAAAACCCGAAAACCCCTAAAAATCTGACAAAATCGAATCAATCCAAACCGATATAGTTAGTTTGGTTCGGTTTTTATGAAAATCACCGAACCAACCCGATCCATGAACACCCCTAATGATAATATGTCCCGTGTGTCTAACGGGGCATTAACACAACTATACCTTACATCAGTAATGTATAGTTAAAAATATCTTTATGAAGAAAAAAAGTCTTTGTAGCTTTCCACGGTTTGAGGTTCTTTCGATCATTGGATGTACATTCTCCTATTACGACCTAGTCTTTATTTTCAAGAATGTCGTTGTTTAGATTTGTGAATGGAGTAATTAATAACCTAGGAAAAGGAAATAAGTGATCCTTTCGATCAGTCATATTAAAATGAGGGTGAAATTTGATGATATATAAAGCTCAACGACAGAGTAAAAGAAATTAAGTTGAATAGACATAATTGTGAGCCATGAAGGAGATCCAGTGTCATGTTTCAATCATTATCAGATCTTTTCGAGCTTTTTTTGGTTTGTCGTATATATATACCCACAGTTGCTACCCTTCAGATGCGCTTTGAGTAAAACCCGCACTCGAAAGGTAAACAGCACTAAACAAGTTCCGTGAGATGAGCTCGACCAAGAGAGCATGTAGGGGGTTTCGAACCCAAGACCTACCATTTTGGAGGATCTTCTACTCAACCAACTCGGCCATCTTTGCGGGTTCTAAATTTACTACGTTTTGCCCTTTCATTTTATGTTATCATGTTTGACGGACACGAAATTTAAAATGAATTAAAAAAATTGTGATTTAAAATAAATCGTGAATAAAAAGAATAAAGCGATAAATTAAATTGAAATTATTTTTATATATAAAAATAAATCATTCTTTTTAAAATAAATTAAAAAATATATAACATAAAATGGGACAAAGCGAGTAACATCCATATATTTGTGACACTTCACAAAAACAAACAGTGGTTTCAGCAACGGACAATCATCTGCTACACAAGTCATTATGTCCTTTCTTCGTAATATTTCATTTTCAAAACTTTATTCATTGTCTTATAGTCCTTTTTTTTAAGTGAACTTTTGATGTTGTCTCGAAGGAGCAGTTTAATTCCAACTAATACCAATAATTTTGCCCTCAGAAACGAACAAAATGTATTATTCACCTGCTTCATTTTTTGGTCATTCACCCGATGTTCGGTACACATATTAAGATCCGACTAAATTCGGATTCGCATCAAAAATCCCATATTGGGAAATAAAGCGCTCCCTAGCTAATAAATGCGATTCCATACCCAAAAATCAAATCTCACACCTCTAATTAAGGATGAATAAGTACTTATATATCACTCTCCCACGACCTTGTTGCCCACCTGCTTTATTTATCGTATTAATCATTGTACAGAAAGGAGAGTGATTTTCCAAGAAATTTATCAAAAGTAGAATAGTCTGACTATTTTTAAGCTACTGTACAAATAATGCTTGAGCTACATAACTAACTATTAATTCATTGGCCACGCGCCTTATTAGTATTTAACTAATAGCTTGTAACATAATTACCTATAACTTTAAAGCATATAAAACGTTACCTCAGAAAAAAGAGTGATAGCTTTTTTTTAAAAACCTTCTTAACTACATCAGTGGTGGGGGAGGAAGTAAAGGGGAAGTAAGGCCGGTAAGTGGGTCGGGACTGCAAACGGGCCAAATGAGCCGGTCCATCGGGTCTCGGTCTTGTTCTTGATCGGGATCGAGCCCACTAGCTCATGATCCAGGCTAAACAAGCAGGGCCCGCGGTCCAAACAAGCTAAATGCGTCCAACGGCTATAAAAAGTTTTTTAAAAAAAAAAAATTAATTACAACTTAAAGACAAAAAGATGTTAAAAAAACATCTAAGGCCTTGTAATTTTATTATAGCATTGTAACCTAATTTTTGAATTCAAATTTAAACTCCTAATTTGCAAGTTTTCAGGCCGTTGGTTCAACGGCTAATTTTTAAAGGAATTTTTACCTCCTATAGCAAAGGTTGATACCTTATTTATTTTAAATAAATATCATTTAAAAAAATTATATTCCATAGCTACCTTTTGATTTTTATAGCCAAATATATATTTATGGTCACATCCTACCCTTAAGCCATAAAATACGCTTTGATTTATTTTTCTCTCTCATTCTTTCAGATTTTTCTCCAACCTCTCTCTCTCTCTCAATGCCAGTCTTTCTCCATGATTGGTTTATCCAAGGTTTTATTGATTTCTCCCAGTAAAGATCCTCAATGGAATACGGCGGCACCGGAGGCGGTTTTACCTCCAGCAGTGGCGGCGGCGATGCCTCTGAAACTCACCGGAAAAAGAAACGTTTCCATCGGCACACAGGGCACCAAATTCAAAGGCTTGAAGCGTAAGATACTGCAATTTCAGAAACACAATATGTGCCAATATGTCCAACAGTGGCCTTTAAACATTTGGATCAGAAGATAAAGAATAAATTGGGCCTGACAATGAAAATTTCGTATAGCTAGGTTCGAAATCTGTTATCGACGAAACGATATTAGGCTTGAACAAAGACGACGGAGTTTGGGGCTGAGCAACTTGAAGAGTCTGTTACCTTTTTTTTCATTGTATTTCAATGTATCTCGATGTATTCTATGTATTTCATTGTATACATTGTCTTTTTTTTCCATTGTATTTCAATGTATCCCGTTGTATTCTATGTATTTCATTGTATTTACTGTCTCGCTATATTCCATGAATGTATTTGTAGGTTTTTTTAATTAATATAATTTATGTATTTTTAGATGTATTATATAATTTCTCTGAAGATTGCTATGTTTTTGGGGTGTTTTTCAGTTGAGAATCTTTTTTATAACTAAAATACAAAATTTGTGTGTTATAATTGAGTTTGTCGAGTTATATTAGGAGTCTATTATGTTAATTGATTTACTTTTCGTTTAAAAACAATGGTAATCCCTTGTTTCACGTCGTGAATACAGTCGAATACAATAATGTGTCCAGCTGTAATCCCCTGTTTCACGCCGTGTATACAGTCGAATACACTCGAATACAAAAATCTATCTAGCTGTAATCCCATGTTTCACGCCTAGAAATGCTAATGTATTCATGAATACAGTAGCTTAAATACATCGAATCTAAATAACCTGAAAACATAGCTATAAGAAGTTATATAGTAAATGGTAGCTACAACTAACTAGTAACCACTAAACAATCGTGTTTTGTGAAAATTTCCCGTTTTTAAAATAGTCATTGGTCTAATGGATAATTTTTAAAAATAGCCGTTGGGACCGTTTGACTTACAAATTGCATACAAGTTACGTACTAATTTTTGAATTGAAATTTAGAGATAAAAATATTATAAAAAAATATTCAAAGCAATGCCTTGTAATTTATTATATCAATAAAAGATATGGCAATATCTTTCTTAGTCTTCCTCCCCCTATGGAATGAGCACAACAAGGTGCTAATATCACCATTGAGAAGAAAAATGAACTAATCAATAAGTACCAAAAATACAAGTTACATACTAGTTTTTAAATTCAAATTTAAACTCCTAATTTTCAAGTTATTGTTATGGAAAAAAACTTGCAAATGTAATATTTAATATATTTGAAAACTTGCAATTAAATAGCTATATCTTACAAACTTCATAAATTCTTCAATGTTCGGAGGAAGTTCCGTTGGTGGACGTGAAAAAGTTGCTTGTTCATCGCCGCTTCCATTGTAGGACGAAGCAGCATCCTCAGCAAGTTCAGCTAGCATTTCTTCATAAGCTTCATCTATCTCTGGTTGTGATTCAGCAAGTCCAAAATTTCTTCTTTCTGGATGGATCCAATCTCTGAAAAGTACTAATGTTTCCAAGCTATATCTCATAGACTGTCTATGATCACCGATTTGAAGTTTTGCTTGACTGAAAGTGCTCTCTAATGCTACTGTTGAAGCTTGAATAGTTAAAATATCTCGGGCCATCCTTAGAAAAATCGAAAAGTATTTTTCTTTGTCCTTCCTCCATTGCAAAATATCAAACGTGCCGTGGGGATTCACTTCCTCGAGCCTCTGTGACAAATAAACTTCAAGCTCATTTAGTTGTGAAAAATCATTACTACTAGAACTAAAACAACCCCTAAACCCCGCCCAAAATACTAAGTCTTCTTACTCTTGCTATTCTTTTAGAAGATTGAGAATCCGAAGAAGAAAGAGTTGAAACATTTGGTCTAGCATGATTAATGCAACTTGATAAGCATTATAAATAGTTTCAACGTTTGTTTTAATTGAGGCTATTGCTTCCGAAAGTTTAGACTCCTCATCATCTTCAAGTGCTAAACCTTTATAAACAATTTCATACCAAAATTAGGGACCTCCTAATTTCATATAAGGATTTAATAAATTAGCAACAACATAAATAACAGGAATAGGAAAAATATTTTTAAAAATTTCTTCTCATAGAATCAATAGCAAGTTGATAAATTTCCTCACCCTGTGAAAAATAAGCAAATAAATTTGCAGGTTCTACAATATAAACCAAAAAGTTAGAAATAGTATGATAATATTGCCCCGAAAATTCTTTTATAGCAATATGAAATTTTACTAAATAATCAACAAGCATTTTAACGTTAGCTCAATCCTCATAAGGTAATCGTTATCATCACTTAAATGTGCATTAAACGTTGAACTTATGGGGTTTCTATAGTCATATGCAACAATCAAACTTCATACATGTAAATTCATCCAGTTGGACAAGGTTTAGGAACAGTTTTTTCTCTTAGGCCACAATCATCGCACCTTCTAAAATATTCTAAGGCCTCATTTGTTTTTTTCAAGATTAAGACGTCTGAATCTGAATACACATCTGAATATCATGATGTGTATTAAGATTAAGACATCTGAGTCTGAATACACATATGAATATTAAGATGTATACTAAGATCCGAATACTAAATGATTAAGATTATTTGATTTTTAATATCTGAATGTACAAAATTTATCTTTGTTTAAAAATTAATAAACATAACATTCAAATGAAACTAATTAATCTAATATTCTATGGTAGCTGCTGATGGTGATGGCTAACTGTGGTGCTTGTGACTGCCAACTATAGACGGCGGTTGGTGGTAGTTTTGATTGATGGTGGTAGTTCATGGTAGTAGCTAGTGGTAATTAGTGGTGGTGGCTATTATGATTGAGGATGGTGATGGTGGGTGGTGATAGTTAGTAATGGCGGGTGGTGGTGGTAGTAGTGATTGAGAAAGGTGATTGTGGATGGTGGGTGGTGGTAATTTATAATAATGGACAATGTCGGCTATGATTGTTAATGTTGATGATGTGGTTAATTGTGGTAGTTGATGTGGATGAGTGTTGGTTGTGGTTAAAAATTATGGTAGTAGGAGTGGTGGGGATGGTGGATGGTGATAGTCGATAATGAAGGTTATTATTGAGGATGGTGGTGGTGGTGGAGTATGGTGGTGGTGGGTGGCATAGTGTTAGTTGATAACAATTGGTGGTGTGGCGGCAGTCAATAATGAATGTGGATGATAGCATCTTAATGAAATTAAAACAATTTTTGAGATCTGAATAATTAAGATTTAGACCTCCATTAAGTGCAAACAAATGAGGCCTAAGTCTACTTCTACGGTTAGCATGAAAAAGCCAGTTAAGAGTCATTTTAACCTTTTCAATTTGAATATTTAAAATTCTCATACCATTATCCATAATTAAATAGTAAATATGACAAATACATCTAACTTGAAAAATATTACTAAATGTAAGATTTAGTGTAGTAGTAAGCAAGTCTATAGAATTTGTGTTATTAGTAGTATTATCCTTTGAAACTAAAATTATTTTATCACTAATACAAAAATATCTGCAAATATTTGTAACTGTGCTAGCAATAAACTGTTGTGTGCGCCGTGAAGCAATTATTCGATAAGCAGTTATGCACTTTTGCATTATCCAATCCTCATTAATCCCGTGACATGTAACAATAAAGTAATTACGGTCATTGTTACTTCTACCAATATCAGTAATTTATAGCAACACGATAATTTATATGAGTAAATAAGTAGCAAAAATATTATTCATATTCATGCTTATATTTATAAATATCTCTCTTTACGGTTGTCCGATGAAAACCTTTATAAGTAGGATTATAAATTTTTCTAATGTAATGCACAAACACGGGGTCAGAAGGAAAACTATAGGGTAAGCACATAACAGTTGCCAATTCTATCAGTTCATCCCGATCTTCTCTTGGATCATAATATAAAATACCACCTGTAACAATATTAATTTCTGGTTGAAATTGATTTGAACCGGTACCACTAGGGTCAGTCTAACTAGGACTAGGTGCACTTTACCCCTCGGCCAGAGCTTCCATACGAGGATATTTGGAGTTATCATTAGGGTGTTTAGCTATGTGTCTAGCCGAAGTTCCCGTCCCCGACCGCGTTGGTGCATATTTAAAAGCTAACTCTTGGCCATAAATTTTACACTTAGCTTTACTTTTTTTTAACTAGTTGAGTAAAAAATGGTCAAACAAGAGATGTTTCCGCCCGTTTGGTAGATTCTCTAGAAAAAGTAAGGGCAGTCACGAGAGTATTAGTTGGGTCATCATTAAAATTAGCAGTATTATCACTAGTTGAGTCAATATCAGGAGCATGACTAATGAGTGTATCATCATCCGGTTGAATTTCATCAAAATCAATTTCCTCATCATCTTTTTCTTTAATATTAGTATAATCATTAATGTAGAGAGCATTCATTAATTCATGGTCTAAAGATTCACCGGATGCAATATTATGAAAAAATTCTGTGTTGATAAATTGTAATAAACTATTATCGGTATCAAGAATAGCAGGTGCAGGACGACTACGGGTTTGGATCGGGGAGCGGGAGGCGGGAGGCGGGGGAGGAGGAACAACAGTACCACTAGTTTCGCCAGTCTTAGATTTGTCTTATTCTTACTTTTACCGTGTCCAAAAATATTTCTTAAGGAAGACATCTTAAGTAATCAAGTAATAGCAACTAGACAAAACAAACAAAACTATAATATTAAGACTTAAGAGTTAGAACGAGTTTATTGAATTGACGAACAATTTGTTGAAAATTGATTATCATTGAAAACTTGAAGACTCCAATTCACCAAATTAACAATTTTTTTCACAAATTCTAACGACTTCAATATTGTTTGACTATTTTCTAAAGTAAGCAATAGTAGCAAACTCACAATTTCACTATTTTTTTTAATAAAGCAAACAATTGTAGCAACTATTGAACAAAATTAGAGAAAGATCTCGATAAATTGTTATTGATTTTGTAAAAAAATGAAAGAATGAGGGGGTATTTATAGTAAAAAAAAAAATATATATAATAATAAAAATTTTGGGGTTAAAAATAATTGGGGGGGGGGGGGGGGGTGTAAAATGATTATTTTTTAAAAACCCCAGAATTTTTTTAAAA
>ML403128.1:48774-67708 GCA_005239525.1 Nicotiana knightiana
TAGATGGCTATATTTTGAAGAGCCAACGACATTTTTTAAAAAGCCAACACCTCTTTTTTTTAAAAGCCAATGGCTCTTTTAAAAAAAAATCGTTATGCCCGTTTGGCCCGCCATGGGATTGGTTCGGCGATTCCAAACGGTCCTAAATGGTAAAATCGGCCCACGAGACCGGCACGAGCCCACCAATTGTGGGCCAAACGGTCCCATCATGTTTAGCCTGTTTAGTCAGTTTAGGACGTGAGGCCGGACCGATCCCGACCCAACCTAGTTGCCAACCTTTAAGGGGAGGGAAAATGCTACGCTATTGATAAGGTTTGAACTTTACCTTAACTGTGGACGGCAGAAAGCACACCAAGTGAGCTAGTCCTCAACTATGAGGGGCGACTTCCAAGTAACATCCCAAATAAATCCTTCTTGATTCACATACATAAATTTTAGAGTTAATCTATTATTTGCCAATGGCGAAACTAGTAGAGTGAAGGGGGTTCAACCGTATTTTCTTCGTAAGAAAATTGTACTGTGCAAATATGATCTCTTTTGGTTATATGTGAGTTGTTATAGTCCCTTGACATCAAGAAAAATTCAAGTATGATATTAAACAGAGTATAAATGTTATTTTTTGTCATAGCTCAAATTTCAACCGTGCTATTTTAGAATTTTCTTTTGACTCTCCTTGTATAAATTTTTGGTTGTTGTTAATCGCACAACTAACATCCTTTAGTAAGGATATAATTGACAAAGTTTTGCAAGGTGTATAAACTGTTTCCTTAAAATATGTATAAGGCACACAACGTTGTTATTATTTGAAAATTTTACAAACTATATATTAAAATAGGAACAAAAAGTAATGTATTAAAACTACCACGATTCAAACAACATAAAAGTCAAACTACCATAGGCTGACGTTACTTGAGCAGTATCTTGCATACGTTGCTGACACGAATCATTTGGAAATTGTTAGATGGTTGTCATAATTGATTTTTCCTTTTATGAAAAAAAAAATACAATTTCTTGATATTTGGCTAGTCTTTTTTTTTGGAAAAAAAGATTTTATACTTTTATAAATTAAGGATCCTTCCGTCTCATTTAGTAGCATCTACAATGTAGCCATAAGAGGTTTGAGAGTCTTGTTTAGTTGGAGAATTTCGGGACAAGTGTTGGCTGCCACTTATATTTGCCTCTTTGTGATGTTGTTCTCTCGATAATTTTTACTCTCTTTTATATACTAGATTGCTCATCTCTTCTGTGGACGTAGGTCAATTGATTGAACCATGTTATATATTTGTGTCTCTTTAGTATATTTCTCTTTTGTTGTCTGATGTATCGTTCAAGGTTTTCTTTATTTGATTCTGCTTGACACCGGATTATTTCGATCGTAAGAGAAAGTAGATTCAACCTTAAACTTCAAGGAAACTTATAAAGAAAAAGAAGGTGCAAATATTATAACTGGCAGAATTGTATAGAACCGTTATGAAAAATAAGTCAATTAAAATGAAAAGCCATAGTAAGTCTTTCGTAAAGAAGAGAAGACAATGAAAGTTAACATATTTTAATAAAGACGCTAATCAAGTATTAGGAATGTAAAAAACTCGTGTGTCATTTGAGCAATATTCAATCCGTAAATCATAGTATTAATCCAATGAGATAATTTTCAAGATTTCACTTTCGAGCAATTTTATGATGAAGATATGCACTGAAGATTACAGAAAATTATGAGCATAATTTTTACGTGAGGAGTGAATAAGGAATTAATCGAATCTATTGTAGTAAATATTAAATAAGCTTCCAATATTAGTCAATTTAGTACTTCATTTGATGCTAATCTAATGATGATTTCCAAGAATTATAGTATTCCATTTTGTATGACTAATTGCTTCCTCGATTATATCTTCCATTTATTTTTAAGAAGGTAACAAAATAAAGTGGTTGGACAGCAATAACTATCAGGGCGAGCTAGAGTAGGAATAAGTGAATCTCAAATAACAACAACATATTCAGTATAATCCCACGTAATGAGATCTGGGAAGGGTAAAGGGAATGTTTCCAATAGACCCTCAGCTCAGGCAAGCATAGGTACCACAATAATAACAAGAAACAAAACGGACCGCCGCCGAAAAATCATGTAAAAGACAACAAGATAAGTAATTAATTTAATCTCATTCATCAAAAAATTATACTATGCAAATAGAGGAAAACGAACCTTCTAATTATATATAAATTGTTAAATCTCTTTGATATAAGTAAAATTGCTAATATAGTGACAAAGGGGATTCAAAAATTGTGTTTAATCACCGGTTCAAATCCAATGTGTGATATTAGCTAGTGTCCATTTGAATCTCCTTATATACAATTAATGGCTATTGTAACTATAGGCCTTGTGGAAAATCTCTAGGTGGAGTCATACGAATTGACATGAATTGAAATTCCAACACTACCGGTATATTTTTGCCATAAATCACTTTTAGCTCGCGGTCGAAATTATTTATATTCTATAACTACGAAAAGTGTATAAAATTTATATATTTTTTGTATATAACATACGGAAATATATATATATATATNATTATTTTGAGAGCGGCTATACATTATCATTTTCAGTATATTCTTATCAATAGGCTATCATATAAAATGTGATCAAGCCTTTTAAGCTTACCTTTCTATACATAATTTGGATAAAGTATTTCATAGTAAAATACTACTCTTGATTCGATTCCACTAGATAACATTAGTAGCAATCTTTCATCTTTTTTCATGAAATTTGGGTCAAATGAAGGTAGAAAACGACAATTCTTCAATCTTTTTGGACTTAACCGCTCTTTCTTCGCTTCAATAATTTCAAGACAATAATCCACAAAGCCAGACTATTTCCAGGCCCCAGTTATTGCTTTAGACTTATTGTTTCTCCACTCCTATTTTCAGATAGGCTCTTTTAGGTTAACGTTTTGTCCCGATGTGAGATTTTTCGGCACGAATTCTATCGTTTCTCAAAGAAAACAAAAGGAAGAAAAGAAAGAGCTCTCCTACTACCTTTCCCTTTTGTGGAGGTACTACCACTTTTCTTATAAATCATGATTAATCCTAGCTGAAGAAGGTAGTGAATACGCATCATTACCCTTACCTTGTGCAGATAAAGAGATCGTTTTCGATAGACTCTCGACTTATTGTTGTATCCATTTTGAACAAATATATATATCTATCTATATATATATATATGATGAATTCCCTTAACTTCTTTACTATTTACTTGTTTTTTTTGTTTGTATCCACGTGATAAAAATACTACTCCTGCCACTGCGATTGTGCTCTTAGCCCCTTGACAAGTGTGTGCATGTATATATAATCCAAGGATCATATTGTAAATACTTACCACTGCGAACAACATAAACTCGGTTTGAATTTACTGTTGTGTCCAATAACAACAACAACAACACGTACACCTAGTGTAATCTTACAAGTGGAATCTGAACAGAATAGTGAATACGCAGTATTGCCCTTACCTTGTGCAGATAGAGAGATTGTTTCAGATAGACCCTCGACTTATTTCCATTTTGAACAACTATAGCATTTGCATATCACTACATATTTTGGAACAGAATGAATACTTTAGCCACATAAGTGATTTTGTTCTTGTTGTCATATTGGATCTTTCAATTTCTTGGCTGTTTCATGAACAAATGTGCACAATTCGAGGGAAAAAAACGTGACTAGACCATTCAAATGAGTAACACAATCGTGCAAATCCAAATTGAAGAATTAATCCAAATAACCGCCCACCTAATATCTTAAAATATAAATAGCCAATAGAAATATAAGATATGTGTATCGACTAGAAAAAGTAAAAATTCAATCTGACCGGCTATTTGTATAACATCCCAATCAAATTCAGGCCTAACAGAAAAGGGCCATAATTAGATCTTAGGCCTTGAGCCCAATGCCGATATTTAGTGGGCTCATTTCCACAAATAGCCATTTTTGTGACCTCGTATTAGAAGTTGTCCACTTTTTCAAAATAGACCAGTTTGAAAGTGACAATTTGATCTGAGGTTTCAAATTCAAAACTAATATGCAAACCACAGATCTAATTTTCAAAAGATGGCGAACTTCTAAACATGAGGCAACAAAAAGAAAAAAATAGGGGCATTTGCATCTATACACGCTTTTTGAATCACGTTTTAATTTATATCCGCTTTACAAGAAAAATACAGGCATTCGCACTTTTCGCCTAAACTTCAAGCATACGGGCGTGAAGTAGCAAAAGCAATCACGCAAACTTCAACATTCTAGTAGATGATTGAACTTAAGCATTCTACTAGCTGAAGTTTTATTTTCTATTTGTTGAACTTCAGCATGTTTTAGCTGAAGTTTGGTCCTGGATTCCATAATTTTGTCGTAACGCTTTTTCAAAAACTTTAACAGAAGATGCTGAAGTTATTTAGTTCGTTTGTAAAAACTTCAGCACTAAATAAGCTGAAATTTTGTCCTGGATTCATTAGTTTTGTCATAAAAGCTTTTTCAAAAACTTCAGCAGATGTTGAAGTTATTTAGTTCATTTGTAAAAACTTCAGCACTAAAGAAGCTGAAGTTTTGTCCGGGATTCATTAGTTTTATCATAAAACATTTTCAAAAAACTTCAGCAGAAGATGCTGAAGTTATTTAGTTCATTTGTAAAAACTTCAGCACTAAATAAGTTGAAATATTGCACAGTAGCAGGAAAAAGGAGGCGCCTGAAGTAGTCAAAATTAGGGTATAGGTTAAATAATTTTAAAAATATAAGTATACGTTAAATGGGGACGACCAAATATGGCGCCCGTGCAATTTTTACGAAAAAATAACTATAACTAATTGGCGCAAAGAAGAAAACTTCTAACAAAATATACACCATCCATTTACAATTGTCCTCGACGGGTTTTCATATTCTGAAACGGTCAATAATAACATCATTACTCAGATTTGCAAATGCGTCACATTCTATGTAGAAATTTCAGCGAAGACTCTGTAGAAAATAATCAAGAGAAATCAACCAAGAGAGACTAAGAGTGAAAGAGCCTTACAATTGGCTGCTGGAGGATGACGGAAGATGTCGAGATGGACGGACAAAGCAGCGACGCCAGCGGAAGGGAAGTGAAGACTTACAGTGGCGCTAGCGAAAGGGTGGAAGTTGGGACGATAGTCAAGGGTTTTTGTTTGGGATTCTAATGGGAGCGAGGGTTTTGAAAAGGATATGCTGTTTTAAGTTGGGGTGAAAAAAACAAAATAATACTAACTAAGAGGAAAAAGAAGTCAAGGTTTACTAACAAAGAAAGATGTAGTCAAATAATTAAAGAAAGAAAAATAAGGAGCTAAAAAGGTTTTAAAAAGTGTAGGCTCAGTGGTTCGATCCCTCACTGCCAAGGAGGATTTATTAACAACTTTTGTTACTCCGAGTGGCACTAGGGACATTTATCACATTTCACAGATTTCGGTTTCGGCCAAAGCTTGCGGGTGGCATACCACCCCCACGGGTCTTAGTAGATCCGCCCCTGACCTCATCCCACTATGGAGAAAGAAAAATATCAACAGGAGAAAAAACTAATCAAGAAAAGGTTGAGCTACCGCGAGAAAGGCAATAAACTGCAACATCTTGTAACCCCCCCTCTCCTCAGTGGATCTTGATCGCCTTTATTGTTTTGACTGCTCAAGAAAACGAATGAAAATGGTTAGACATGGTGCTCGATCTTTGCTACAGAAATGCAGAATACTGAACCTAAATGTATTCAGCAAATTGTAATTGACAAGACATTTACTGCAAAATCATTCAGAGGCTGCCTTCGAGTTCGTTTTAATCTTCTTAATGCAATTGATATGTAGATGGAGCTCTCGTAAATGTATTACATGTTCTCGCTGTTACACAGGATTAGTACAACAAAGTATTTCAGGATGTGATGGACAGCACTGGTCTATTGTTTTGGCTTCCATCAATTATTGAAAGGTACATAACAAGAAAGAACTGTGTAAACCGAACTAATAAGTACACTGCTGTGGTCGTTGCAGCCGTTCACATTCTATACAGAAGTAAGGTCGTCAATTTCGGCTTATTCACGATAAATTATCTTTACATCTCCAACTTAAGGGGTATATATTTCATGAGAGCATAAAGTCAACCAGAAAATACACTTACTGAAGTGTGTAAAATACTCGAGCAAATGAAACTGATCACAGTTGGAAGGAAGCAACAAATAGAACATACATTCAAAGCACGGCCGAAGACAATTGATGAAAAGCATACATGACATGATACTAAGAGGCAAAAATGAAAATTGTGAATATTAAATTCACAAGGCATCAAATTATATTTGAATAACTAAAAGAGTACCGGATCATTATTGAATATTAGTCCTTAACGGAGTTACACGAGAAGTCAGCAAAAAAGTTTAGGCATCATGTTCCAAAAGAAACAATAGTGAAGCAAAATTTTCAAGTAATGTATAAACCAATAGTGAAGAAGAAACTTACTTGTGAATAAATGAAGGTTCCTAGGATTGCAATGGCGGCTCCAAGTGCATTGATGGGTCGGACAGGTGTTTGGAAGATTATGATGGAGGAAACTATGACAGATATCCGCTTCATTGTATTTCCTACGCTAAAGGTAAGCGGAGAAATCTCATCCAAGGACATGTAAGACACCTGGTTGTATAAGTGATAGAATATACTCTGCGCAGCCACCCACCTGATAATCCGAATATAAAAAAATTGTTATTAGGCTAATCATCAAAATGATTAGTGAAGAAACTTTTGTTATAACCACACAAGTAAGATAATTCCATCAGCAATCACATTATAAATGCTATCAAATAGTTTATTGAATGACTCAGAAGTATACAACAGAGAGCTAGAAACTAAGGTGCCATCATTAATACAGCTGATGCCTAAGGAAAAACGGGCGGCCCGGCGCACTAAGCCCCCGCTATGCGCGGGGTCCGGGGAAGGGCCAGACCACAATGGTCTATTGTATGCAGTCTTACCCTGCATTTCTGCGAGAGGTTGTTTCCACGGCTCGAACCCGTGACCTCCTGGTCACATGATAGCAACTTTACCGGTTACGCCAAGGCTCCCCTTATTGATGCCTATGGAAGCTAAGACAGAATGGGATTAATATGATCCACCTCCATGATTTAAATCAACGATTAACATTCTTAAATCGTCAAACAAACCATGATTCAATAAACTTTAATGAAGATGTAAAACAACTTCAAACTGATACAACCACGGTACATATTCCGAGATAGATGTATAATATCATGTAACTATTCAACATAGCATAGGTTAAGAACTAAAAATACTGGGAGCACACGTCATGAGCAATAGAAGTTATCAGTCCTTACCAAACAAAATTGGGTCCTATCTGAGAGAGCGCATTTTTCCATCCGACTGCCCACATCTGAGGGCCCTCCATTGCAATTGCAAAAGGTGTAAGTATTAACAGAGACATAATGGACAAACACGCATAATAGTTCATCCCGCTAACAGACTTCCCTTTCATTCCTTTCTTTGAGAATATATTCCGGAACACAAAAGCAAGATTTGATATCATCGCCCCCATAAAACCTGTAATAGCAATCAACTAACTATCAGAAGCTAACCTAAATATAGCCATTGTACCTATGGATAATCAAATATCACCAATGTAAATTGCTTGATAAAAGTAAAGTAAATCATAATTGCTCTCACCAGTCATGTTGAAATTGAGCTCAGTAGCAGCTGAAAGTGCACAACCACCAATGATTGGCACAAGCGACAAATAAACGGGAAGCGGGAAAGTCTCACCAAGCAAAAACCTCGAAACCAATACACTAAAAGCCGGTTCACCACTCTTGATGATATGGGTAAAAGAAACTGCAACTTTAGACATACTAACAGTTGCTGCTACATGTCCAATGGTATGAGCAACTGCAACCTACATCACCACCAAAAATATTAGTAACACAAGCTTAAAAAAATATTATTTGAAACATGACACAAGTAAATAAATAAATCATGTATTCTCTCCATTCAACGATGATATTCAAAATAACCAATGTTCGAAGTTAATCGTTCAATCTTATTGAGACAAAATTACATTTTCACAAACTTTTTTTATTGGCTTTCTACCTCCAGAGAAATGGAGCCTTGTTCCCTTGGAGCAACAGTAAAGTTGTCTCCGTGTGACCTATACGTCAGGGTTCGACCCATAGAATCAGCCACTGATACTTGCATCAGGGTAGGCTGCCTACGTCACACCCCTTCGGATATTGTCCTTCCCCGGACCTTGCATGAACGAGAATGTTTCGTACACCAGGCTACCCTTCTTTTACATATTCACAAACGTTTTGTTTTGGCTTTCTACATACAATCCAGCTCTACGTCTAGGCCCACTAGAGGAGGTGTTTCTCCATTTCACACTCCTGAGACCTCTAGTTAAGTATTGAGGGATTCAATCGATCCCACCAAGTGTGATGGTGATATATTCATAAACTACAAAAGTAGTATTACTATATAACAATACTACAAGTCATAACTTTTACAACTTAAAATATTGAAAAAATAGGAGTATCTTTTTTTTTTGGCAACAGATGAATAAAACCTAAAAATTCTTAAACCCTCACCACCCCAGCAAAACCCCTAGAACCCCAAACCAGAACCTTAAATCCTGACATAAAAAAAATCATAATTCTTACCGGAAACAGATTCTTCCAAAACTCAAGATCCGTTTTTGGAAATTCAGCAATTCTTGTAACCCATGAAATTAACATAATCAACGAGCCAGTAGCAAGGGATAGAGTAGAAGTCAACCAAGGAAAAGGATAAGCATTAAGAACTTTCTTATTATATATATTAAAAACAACATTCAAAGCCCACCACGTAGCAAAATATATACTGATTTTAACCCTCTGAGTAGCAGCCTCTGATGATTTTGGTAACTCAATTTTTACATCCAAAGGCTGTGATTTATCAGCTTCATATGCTTTGCAAATTGTTCCAATTCTTGAAAAAGAACCAAATTTTGAAACAGATGATATGTAGAGAGGTTTCTTGGTTGAAAAATCACAGTTTTGAATCTTTGTTTTAAGTAAAAATCCAAGATTTGAATTAAAATTAAAACCCCTTTTGAGAATAAAATCAGAAGGCGTGATTGATAAAGGTGATTGCTTTATAGAACAACAATCCATGACCAATTTTCTGCTATACTGATAAAAATTGAGTCTTGAAATAATGAAATAAATTTGATACTAATGTTTAAATGGATTAAAAGGGTGTATGGAAAAAGTTAAGAAATTACTAGATTTTTGGTTTTGAAGAATCGGACAGAGAGTTTCGTTAGAATTGAGAAAGGTGTATAGGTTAGGTGACAACAACTGAGAGGTGACAGTGAAAGAAGATTTGGTACGACGTTGATTCCTATAAGTACAACTGTCACATTGATTGCCTATATTGGAATAGGAGAATGAATACTATTTATTTATTAGGATCTTGTTGGTATCTTTTATTTTTTCCAATTTCGTAAACTAAATGAAAAACAAACTTAGGATATCAAAACCTAAAAACGTAACAAGAGTCCAATTTTGACAAGATTCAAGCATGTTCTAGAAGGAGCTCGTGTCAGGTTGAAGTGAGCCAGTTAAGACCAGCACCTCTAATTAGATCAAATAACGCCTTGGATATTTTTTGTTTAATGATATTCCAAACTTATTAAATTTGTTTAGTATAAAATTTATTAGAGTTGTCGAGATCTCTTTAAAAGAAGATTCTATTTTAAAGGTTCAAACTAGAAATTTTTGGTTGTAGGTTAAAAGCTTTTAACATGATTGACAGGTACAAACAACCATAAAAATTATTGTTCGCTAGTTAAAGATAGTATAGTTAAATTATTGTATCTGCAAAGATTGAATTTAAATAGTGTTCGAATAATTTTTAGTTAATTACTATCTAAGAATATTAACAGTTGATTGAATGATTATCAACTACGATTAACAACTAAAAATTAAGCAATTAATAATTGATCATGGAAGACGACAGTTGAGCAATATAGAGATATCAATGAGAGAAATAAGGGTAACTGACTAGGTGCAAGACAATTGACTCGGGATCCAATTCTTGAATTGGTCACTCTATAATATTATTGTTTCTCATGAATTCAATAAATAATTAGATTACACATGAAGTTAATGTTCCTCTTTCGAGTAAATGTTAATTTAGTAATTAATCCAATTGAAGCACAATGAAAAGTTACAACGAATAAAATGATGATTATAGTCTAACAGGTAAATTTTCACGAATATTTTCTTATTTTCTAGTTCGATTAATAATTCAAAAGACTCTTTTGATTACCTAATTGAATCACTAATTTAAACTAGAGTATAATACGTAAAGAAATTCAATATAAAGATTCTCTTTAGATAAAGCAAAACAATAAATAACTTCACAATACAATTTAAAGCTACATCAATTAATTCAAATAATTATTAAAAATTGAATTGCTATTCAAGCTATCAATACACTCCATAGCAATGGAAAGTTCATCTCAATAAGGTTTAAAACATAGAAAACATCAATATTAATGATTCGATATAAACTCTTGTATTGCATCGATCGTTGGTTGAAATCTTGATGAATTCTTGTATCTTCTTGCCTTAGTTGCTTCTCAATCTTTCGTAGGTCAAAAGTCCAAACGTATTTTTGGTCCTAAGGATATTTTTTTGTTTAATGATATTCCAAACTTATAAATTATATTAAATTTGCGCCTTAAAGAATTTACTGCATAGAGTTTTAGAGATCTCTTTTAAAAAGAATTTCGCGTCTGAGGTTTATAGTAGATATTTTTGGTTAAACGTAAAAGAACTTTTATCATTCTATCACGTTCCTCGATAGGGGGACCAAATATGACATAGAAAATTACAGTGTAATTTATGTCTAACAAAAATTATATTATTTTAAATAAAGTTAAACATTGAGGGAGTAGTCATCAATTTTATCTTATAGCGAAAATAGACGTTTTTATTCTACATACACTCCAAGTCTCCAACTAACATTTTTACCCTTCTATTCTCTTCTCCAATTCTCTTCTACACCAAGCACATCATTGTTCTTCATTTTTGAAGCTTCAAATTCTAGTTTTGAAGGAGACAATTCAAAGTTAATGATTGATAATTATTAAAATTATTTGAGTGTTTGATTATTTGTGCTTAAATTTTTAGTTCAAATACTATTTAGTAATTTGCTCAAAAAACAAACTCAATACTCATTTGTTGGTCCTTAGAAAGTATTGAAGAAGTCAAAGTGGGTCTTTTTTATTTAAAATTATTTGATTAAATCGGTGATTGAGGATAACTTGTGTTGGTATTTGGAGGTTTATTTTAAATTTAAGATTACTTATAACAGAATTAGAGTGGTTTGATCGAAATTAAAATCACAAATTTAAAAAATTACACTATTAAACAACATAGATAAATCATGTCAATTCGATAAGATTTCTGAATAATATAATATAAGCATAATATAGACAACATAAAATCATGTCAATCCATCGGGATTTGATGAAACAACTAAACAAGCACGGAATCATATTAATCTAGTAGAGTTTGCAAGTTAACCAGCGAGATACTTAGCTTGAATATAACACGAAGGCCTAGATGACTTACGTGATATCGTTTTGAAATATATATTTATTTCTTTTGCAGCTTTAAAATCATAAAAGGAAGGGGTTATGAGTAAAACTTTAAATCATAATAATTTGATAGAGTTTGTGAGTTACTCTACCGATTTTGTCATGACTTGCATGCCACCATTTTGAAATGTAGTTTTTCCCCTTACTGTTGTAGCTTTGAAATCATAAAAGAGAGATATCACAATTGTAACGATCCGATATGTCGTTTTGAGCTCTAGCACGTTGATCAGTAGTTTGAGGCCTTGAGTAACTTCACTTTAGATATTATGACTTGTATGTGTGGTTGGAATTGATTTCGGGAAGTTTAGAGTTGATTCCGAAAGAAAATTCTAATTTCGGAAATTTTAAGTTGGAAGAATTGAATGAGGTTTGACTTTTGAGAAAACAATATTGAAATCAGGATTTGAAGGTTCCAATAGGTTCATATGATGATTTCGTACTTGGGCATATATTCGGGTTGAGTATTGGGTAGTCCGGAAGCAAAGATAGCATTTTGGAAGTTCTAGAATTTCATAAGTTCGGTTTGAAGTGGATTTTGATGTTATCGATGTCTGTTTAAGTTTTGAGCCTTGGAATATGTTCGTATCGTGATTCGTGACTTGTGCGGAAATGTCATGACCCAAAATTCACTAAAGGTCGTGATGGGGCCTAACACCACCGTCAGGCAAGTCGACAGTGAATGATTAATTTAATTACTCATTTTAGTATTTTTGAAATAATAATTTTCATCAATTAAATAGTAAAAAATAGAATTTACAGGGTAAATGATAATGTTTTCACAACTACAATAAGGAACAACCCATAAACACTCTCAAAACCCGTTGTCACAAGTACATGGGTATTAACTAGGAAATAGAATAAAATACAACCTCTGTCTGGAATACAAATTAGACAGGAGAATATAAATAACTCTGATGGAGACTCTGCAGGTTGCAGATTGTAACATGAAATACAGCTCACGGTAAGTCCCCGCAATAGTCGCGCCTCTGCGCCCAAAAGATCACCCGACATATATGTACCTGCACAAAAATGTGTAGCAAGTGTAGTATGAGTACGTAAATCAACGCGTACCCAGTAAGTATCTTGCCTAACCCCAGAGAAGTAGTGATGAGGGGTCGACATTGACACTTACTAGTAGTCCAATAAGACAGATACAATAAGAAGTAAATAGATATGGGGCAGAGTAAATAAATGAAATGAACAAGTATAAATAAGTGGTACAATCCTCCTCTCTACAATAAACTCAAGAAACTCAAGCTCTCAATTAGCAATTTCCTTCTTAACCAGAGCATATATATATAGATATATATATATATAATGGATCTCATCAGATAGGTCGTCATAATTCAAATCAGGAAGACTCATAGATACACGGACTTTTTGTCAAATTTTACACACGATTCCATGAGAGTATTTTATAGAAATGTCGAGGCGTACGGCCCGATCCCATCATAATTTGTGCACTGTCGAGGGTCGAACGACATGAACCATAGATACATCTATTATACTGTCGAGGCGAACGACCCGCTCCCATGAAAGTGTGGTACATAATCCTGCCGAGGCGAACGACCCCATCCCATCATAATTTGTGCACTGCCGAGGGTCGAACGTCACAAACCATAAATGTATCTATCCTGTCGAGGCGAACGGCACGATCCCATTAGAATAAGAAACTTTGACGGGTCCTTGACCCCGCTCACGAAGGGACATGTGAGTTATAATAAGCTTTGAGGTAAACTTTCTATGAGAACGCATAACATGTGAGAAATTCGTAAGAAGAGTACAATTATTCCACGGCTAATCATGAAACATCCTCAAATCTCTACATAGCAAGTCTATCACTCTACGCACGTCTAGTCTCAAGTAGTAATGTGAAGTAAAAATTTAATAAGCAAGAGATAACTCAAATAGTACAGTTATAGAATGGCGTGAACCTGAGTCTACCCGGACAATAACATGAATGTAGCTACGTACGGACTCTCGTCACCTCGTGCATACGTAGTCCCCGCAACAAGTAGCAAATATCAATTACAACACCTAGGGGTAGTTTCCCCCTCACAGAGTTAGAAGGAAACTTACCTTGCTTCGCAACCAAATTCAAGATTCCAATAAACCTTTATCTCGCGAATTGGTGTTCGAAAACTTCAAATCTAGTCACAAACAATTCAATATACTCAACACGAATTGTAGGAATTAATTCCATATGAAATTACTAATCTTCCGAATAAAAATCCAAAATTCATCTCAAAATTCAACAATGGGACCCACATCTCGAATCTAAAAAAAAACTCACAAAATCCGAACACTCATTCCGAGACGAGTCCATCCATACAAAAATTATCAAATTTTGACATCGGATTGCCTTTCAAATCTTCATTTTATATTTTTGAAAGATTTTATAAAAATCTGGTTTTTCTTCCATTAATTCACAAATTCATGATTTAATTAAGTATTGAATCATGAAATATAATCAATATAGGATAATGAACATTTACCCCAATTTTTTCTCTTGAAAATCTCTAAAAAGTTTCCCTTTCCCGAGCTCAAAATCGTTAAAAATGGAAAATGGGATGAAGACCCATTTTCAGAACTTAAATCTTCTGCCCAGTCATTTACCCTATGCGATCGCGGCCAAACTCCCGCGAGCGCGAAGCACAAAATTTTTCCAGCATTTTTTTTTACTCTATGCGATTGCGACCACTATCGCGCGATCGTAAAGAACAAATTTTTCCAACAACCTTCTCCATCTCTTCCGGACAACCTCTAGTATAATGGTCATACATTTTTGTAAGAAACTCTGAATGACAAAACGGTATAACTTTCTGAAAACTAGACACCAAGATCTAGAACATTTATGTTTTGGTCATCTCCT
This sequence comes from Nicotiana knightiana, assembly GCA_005239525.1. NCBI lineage: Eukaryota > Viridiplantae > Streptophyta > Magnoliopsida > Solanales > Solanaceae > Nicotiana > Nicotiana knightiana. Next base: position 63,327 of record ML403128.1, read on the forward strand.
AGTTCCTTATGGATTTTGAGATATAAGTTGACAGCCCTGTTGTTAGTCCCAAACGCATACGTAAGTATACGTGGTCGTAGAAAGTAATATAATGTTAAATCGAATGTCGAACCCACAGGGACATGCGTAAACTACTTGCTGAATCACTCTAATTGTTATTTAATCAAGCCAAAATAAAAGCCAGGAATGTAACTAATTTATACTACGATTCTATGAACTAACTAATTATCAAGTGACAAGAATATTGTTGTGTATATTCAGTAGAAATAAATATTCCAGGGTTGTGATCAATTCACCACTCATATTGCATTCTAATTAACTCTCCCTTTAATATAATTCACTCATGGTTGATAATTAATCGATAATTTCTCTCATAGCCTTCTCCCGAAGCACTACTCGCCTATTCTCAATAGATTAACGCCTATATTCCTATGAATTAATCTATTAGAACGCACTAAGATTACGATGTTTAATTAAGCACGGTGACTAGGTATATTCCTATCCTAACCACAAATCCGCTCCCCTGAAGGGTTAAGATCGCGCTCTCTTCAATTCTTCTCTAATCTATATACGGCTTTCCCAAGCATAACATAGATAGTATATAGAACCTAACTGCTGGCCAGACAATTAAGCAATTAAACACAGAATTGAAGAAACAACCATATATTGAGTGAACTATATTCAAGGTTAAATTAATGTCGAATAACAATATCCATGGCTAAACCACAACCCCAGAACAATGGGTGTTTAGCCACTCATGCTAGAATCAAACAATTGCATAAGTGTTGCATAAACTGAAAATACTAGAATAAGATGAAGAAAACTGGGAAATCCTTCGCAACCTAATGATCCCCTGTGTATCTTCTCTCGAAAAATGGCATCCTCCCTTCAAAGTTGTGTTTTTGGGTCTATTTATATGTTTGGGACAAACTCTAAACATGTAGGAGACTTATATTCAAACCGGGAAACACTTAAAACCTTCAAAACTCGGATTGGACCCGACCAGGGACCAGGCTTTATGGACCAAACGCACGGATAAAGCCTGGCCAGGCCTGGCGTTAGGGCTCTAACGCCCCCCAAACGCCTGGTCCTACCAGGATTTATAGCCCGAACGCCCAGCTATAGCCTGGTATGACCAGGCTTTACAGCTCAAACGTCCGGCTATAGCCCGATTCACTCCTTTTTTACTCTTGAGTGTATTTTTGACGTTTATGCATCCATTTAGCTCGGCCTCCATCTCCAATTCACCTACACATGAAATAGACTCCATTATACACATACGACGTGTATTTTTATCATTAACGCACATAAAATGTAAGGTACACAATGCTTTAAACCATGAATTATAGCCACACATCAACACCTCACACTTAGACTCTTGCTCGTCCTCGAGCAATGGGACAATCTACTACCCTTCAACATGTATACATTTCATTATCAAGGAGTATTTTACTTTTCAATCACACACCTTACCCCTTAACTATGATCGATATGGCAATCAAGTATGAACATACAAAGTTTCACATTCTTCCCCTTCTTTAAACATGCCCAAGTATAACAATTTAATCAATCATACCAATAAACTAATTGCAACCTCCCAACCTCAAGAGTCAACTTGCAACTACTAAGCCCTCTCAATTCACGCACCTACCCAACAAGAAAGTTACAACATTACCAATCGTTCATGAGATCATGTGCCCTCACCAACAACAAAAGAGTGAATATAACTAGTCCACACATTCAAATATGCTTTTGAACATAATTTAAGGACATCACACAATTGAACAAATTCACTCACTCTCACAAAGAATTCATATGCATCCCGTGGTCGTACCATAAGCTTGCCCGTAGTGTAGATCTCCACTAATTCAAGTTAGCCAAATCTAGGATCAATTAGGACTTTTAAGGTTGTAATGTAGGCTAAGGGACGGGTAGGATATATTTAGGAATAGTGACTAACCCTCCTAAGCACTTTAATACACTACCTTCACAAATCAACACATATTCTTCTCAACAAATTCCCTTGCCACAATTCATATTCAACATAGCCCTTTTTCAATTAAGCACTTCTATATTTTCACTAGCACAAATTAATAAAAAATTGGAAGTGTGTATCTTTTTGTACATACTTTTACTATAATTTTTTTTCTTTCCTACTAACACTCCATACATGAAGATTCAATGGCTAGTGACTTTTGAATACAATTTTTGTGCAGCAACGGGCCCTTACATGGCTCCATGCAAAAACTAATCCCCATTATCCCGCCTTACTTCTTTTAGCGACTAAGTGCCTTAGGAGGAAAAGGTGCAAAAGTCTCAATTTAAGAACAAAAGAGGGGTACAACTTGTAATGTGGGTACCAAAGAAAAAGTCAAACGGCTCAAAGGGCTAGCAATGGAAATTTCTAACTTTCATGTGACAAGCACATCCATGATCAAGCAAGAAAATGCCTACGTCATCTCCTAGACTAGCATAACCTACAATTTTGCTTTGATTAACACACGGAGCAAGTTCTAGACTACACAAGACAGCATAGACAATCGCTAAACCTCACTCACACATTGCACATAACTCAATCACAACGGTTTTATTCAACTCTCAAGTCAAGCAAGCACACAAAATTGAGAGAATTAAGCAACATCACACAATGTAGCATCCAAGTCAAACAACTGTGCTACGTCGTCACACAATAGGCTATTTAATTTTACTCAGGCATCAAAACATGTCAAACTAAATATAAGGGAAAGCATAATGTATGTCATAACCTAATGTGCCCGCATCAAACATGTCATAGGGTATCTCCTAGACTCAGTTTCTTCCTAACTACTCCAAAAAACAAAAATAATTTTAAGTTGCCCGGTTCAAGTTACACCCTTGGAAAAGAACTGGTGCCCAAAGAAAAACCAAGGGATACTACCTAACTATCCTACCAAAAAATAAAAAATAAAAAATCTTTTTTTGGTGTTTTTAAATCGGACTTTATCTTTCAAGAAAATTTTCCAACAGATCCATCGTTGGGAAAAGTCCAAATTATTTTTTTCTAAAAAAACAATAATTTTATACAATTACACTTCACTTCAGAAAGTAGTTTCCCAACCCCCACACTTATGTTATGCATAGTCCTCGATGCATGATCACAAAGAAAAACATTAAAACAAGGGTGAGAAATACTCCCTGAGACCCTCTCGGGCTTAGCTCGGACATGATTCTCNACCCAAAACTGACACTAAAAAATAATGAAAAGATATACAGGCTGGGTTACCTCCCAACAAGCGCCTGATTTAACGTCGCGGCACGACGCAGACTCTCACCTCACTAATCAGCGAGCACGACCTTGGTCTTCTCACGATTTATGGTACCACCCCAATAATGTTTGACTCTATGTTCGTTCACTAAAAATTTTCTTTCACCATGTATAACTCGCAACTCATGTGCACCATATGGGGTGACTCTCACTATCTCAAACGGGCCTGACCATCTCGATTTCAGCTTTCCAGGAAACAGTATAAGCCTAGAATTGAATAATAATACCTGTTGGCCTGTCTCAAAATGACGCGGCTTTATATGTTTGTCATGCCATCTCTTGGTCTTTTCTTTGTAAAGTTTGGCATTTTCGTATGAGTGCAACCTGAACTCATCCAATTCATCCAACTGCAGCAATCTTTTCTCACATGCGGCTTCGAGGTTCATGTTTAGCTTCTTGATGGCCCAATATGCCTTGTGTTCAAGCTCTACGGGCAAGTGACATGCCTTCTCATAGACCAGCTTGTACGGTGATGCCCCAATTGGTGTTTTGTACGCTGTTCTGTATGCCCATAAGGCATCATCTAACTTAGCAGCCCAATCTTTCCTGTTCACACTCACCGTTTTCTCTAATATTTGCTTAATTTCTCTGTTGGATACCTCTACTTGTCCATTTGTTTGAGGGTGATATGCTATTGCAACTCGATGACGGACCCNACGTGGAGTACCAAATCTGGAGAATATTATTCTTCACAAACACAGCGACAACCATGGCATCATTCGTCGGCAATGGAATTCCACCCATTTCGACACGTAGTCAACTACCAGCAAAATGTATTTATTTCCCCTGGATGATGGGAATGGACCCATAAAGTCTATCCCCCATACATAAAAAATCTCTACCTCCAAGATATTATTCAAAGGTATCTCGTGCTTCCTTGTTATTGTTCCTGTTCTCTGGCACTGGTCACACTTTTTAACAAATGCATGGGCATCTTTGAATAGCGTTGGCCAAAACAAACCAGATTGTAGCACTTTCGCCGTTGTTCTATCGCCACCATGATGGCCCCCATATGGTGATGCATGACAATCATACAGCACAAGTTCCACTTCTTTATCAGGAATACATTTCCTCATTA
>ML403128.1:71576-84452 GCA_005239525.1 Nicotiana knightiana
GTGACCCCGTTAGTGATATAAGTATCACTAATCTCCAAGAAGTTCAGAATGTGCTGTTGTGGATCCTCGTGTGGAAGACCCATAAACTGCCCGTTTGCATGAAGTAGTTGGATCATGCTCTGTTTCAGCTCAAAGTGCCCAGTGATTCTGGGCTTCACGATGCTGGAGGTGACATTAGCAATACTGGGCATTGTCACCTCCTGAACAACCATGTGTTGTTCCTTTTCCATGTTCACAGGAAATCGAATGAAGTCCTGAATATTGTCTGTATCTCTTGCTTCTCGCAACCTCCTGTGAAATGTTCTCTCAGGTTCGGGGTCAAAGCCGTCAAGTCTTGCCTGGCTTCTGACCCTACGCATTCAATCGAGTTCCTGAGATTAGAGCAAAACTCACGTGATGTTAGACTCAATGAAATAAACAATTAAAGCAAGTAACTAGAAAGTAGTCTATATTCAAGTCTTCGGCAACGGCGCCAAAAACTTGTTGGTCCCAAACGCACACGCAAGTATACGTGGTCGTAGCAAGTAATATAATGTTAAATCGAATGTCGAACCCACAGGGAATTGTGTAAACTACTTGCTGAATCACTCTAATTGTTATTTAATCAAGCCAAAATAAAATCCAGGAATGTAACTAATTTATACTACGATTCTATGAACTAACTAATTATCAAGTGACAAGAATATTATTGTGTATATTCAGTAGAGACAAATATTCCAGGGTTGTGATCAATTCACCACTCATATTGCATTCTAATTAACTCTCTCTTTCATATAATTCACTCATGGTTGCTAATTAATCGATAATTGCTCTCATAGCCTTATCCCGAAGCACTACTCGCCTATTCTCAATAGATTAACACCTATATTCCTATGAAATTAATCTATTAGAACGCACTAAGAGTACGATGTTTAATCTATTAGAACGCACTAAGATTACGATGTTTAATTAGGCACAGTGACTAGGTATATTCCTATCCTAACCACAAATACGCTCCCTTGAAGGGTTAAGATCGCGCTCTCTTCAATTATTCTCTAATCTATATACGGCTTTCCCAAGCATAAAATAGATAGTATATAGAACTTAACTGCCGGCCAGACAATTAAGCAATTAAACGCAGAATTGAAGAAACAACCATATATTGATTGAACTATATTCAAGGTTAAATTAATGTCGAATAACAATATCCATGGCTAAACCACAACCCTAGAACAATGGGTGTTTAGCCACTCATGCTAGAATCAAACAATTGCATAAGTGTTGCATAAACTGAAAATACTAGAATAAGATGAAGAAAACTGAGAATTCCTTCGCTTCCTAATGATCCCGTGTGTATCTTCTCTCCAAAAATGGCATCCTCCCTTCAAAGTTGTGTTTTTGGGTCTATTTATATGTTTGGGACAAACCCTAAACGTGTAGGAGACTTCTATTCAAACCGGGAAACACTTAAAACCTTCAAAACTCGGATTGGACCAGACTAGGGACCAGGCTTTATGGCGCAAACGCCCGGATAAAGCCTGGCCAGGCCTGGCGTTAGGGATCTAACGCCCCCCAAACGCCTGGTCCTACCAGGCTTTATAGCCCAAACGCCCAGCTATAGCCTGGTATGACCAGGCTTTACAGCCCAAACGCCCGGCTATAGCCCGGTTCACTCCTTTTCGACTCTTGAGCGTATTTTTGACGTTTATGCATCCATTTAGCTCGGCTTCCATCTCCAATTCACCTACACATGAAATAGACTCCATTATGCACATACGAAGTGTATTTTTATCATTAACGCACATAAAATGTAAGGCACATAATGCTTTAAACCATGAATTATAGCCACACATCACCTGTGCAACACAAATTTCTTCTTCGCGATTTCCAAACATCTTCACGGACAGCCTGTAGTGTACCAACCATAACATTTTATACAAAACCCGAATGCCAAATAGTTTAATTTTCTAAGAATTTGACACAAAGGGCTGCAACTTTTATTTTTGGATCATCTCCCAATTCCTTATAGATTGCGAGATATAAGCTTCCAAAGTTTGGTCAGTGCAGCAGAAAGTTTCCTCTACGCGATTGCAAAAGGTCTTCCACAATTGCAAACCACTGGCCAATTTCTCCCATTTTACTCATCGCGATCGCGACCAATTCCCCAAGATCGCATAGCACACTGCTGTAGTAAAAAACCAACAGCTAAAAATGGTCCGAAACCACCCTGAAACTCACCCGAGCCCCTCAGGACTCGTCTGAACATACCAACAAGTCTCAAAGCATTTTACATACTTAGTCGAGGCCTCAAATCACATCAAACAACGCTAAAAATACAAATCGCACCCCAATTCAAGCCTAATGAAAATAAGAAATTCCAGCTTCTACATTCGATGTCGAAACCTATCAAATCAATTCCGATTGACCTCAAATTTTGCACACAAGTCATAATTGACATTACAGACCTACTCGCACTTCCGGAATCAGAATTCGACCCCGATATCAAAAATTCCACTCCCGGTCAAACTTCCGAAAACCTTCAACTTCCAACTTTCTCCAAACGACCCCGAAATGACCTACGGACCTCCAAATCCACATACGAACGCGCTTATACGACCAGAATCACCATACGGAGCTTTTTCCAGGCTTGTAATCCCAAACGGACATCGATAACATTAAAATACACTTCAACCCAAATTCATGAAATTCTTCCAAAATGCCAAGTTTTCACAATAAGCGTCGTAACGCCTCCGGGTCATCCAAAACCCGTTCCGGGAATACACCCAAGTCCACAATCATTATACGAACCTATTGGAACCTTCAAATCCAGATTCCAAGGTTGTTTACTCAAAAGTCAAACCTTAGTCAACTCTTCCAACTTAAAGCTTCCGAAATGAGAATTTTCCATCTGAATCAACTTTGAACTACCCGAAATTCAATTCCGACCACATGTGCAAATAATAATACCTGAAGTGAAGCTACTCACGGCCTCAAACCGCTGAATGACGTGCTAGATCTTAAAACGTCCGGTTGGGTCGTTACAGTAAAGTTTGGCGTCATTCCGGAATGCTTAAGTGTAATTCGGATGCGTTCGACGAAGTTTGAAGGTTGGAAAGTTGGATGAAACGCGACCCTATATTCGCGAACGCAAAGAGAAAAATCTCCCAGTCCCCAAATCCTTCATCGCAAACGCAAGGGTTCTTCCATGTTCGCGAAGAAGGAAACTAGAACCAGCACACCAGCAATTTTGAACTTAGCTCCGGGTGGTCCGAAACGCACCCGAGCCCCCTGGGACCTCGTCCAACTGCACCAACAAGTGCATAAACATAATACGGACCTGCTCAAACTCTCGAAATGCATAAAATAGCATCGAAACTAAGAATCACACCCGAAAACCAAATTGAATCAAATTATGAACTTCAAGTTTTCAACTTGCTCCGAACGCGCCGAATCATACTTAGACTACTCAGAAACGACACCAAATATTGCATGCAAGTCACAATTCACCATATGGAACTATTCCCAGGCTCGGAATCCCAAACGGACCTCGATAACACCAAAACCTACTTCAAATCAAATTTTAAAAACTTCAAAACCTTCAATGTGCCAAAGTCCAAAATCATCATACGAAATTGGGACCATCAAATCCCGGTTCAGAGGTCGTTTACTTAAAATGTTGACTCAAGTCAAACTTACCCCTTTTAAGCCAATATTAAGGAACTAAGAGTTCCGATTTCAACCCGAACCTTCCAACCCCGAACTAATCATCCGCGCAAGTCATAAAACAATAAAAGCACATATATGGAGTCTTATTTAAGGGAACATGGATCTAGAAAGCAAAACAATCGGCCGAGCCGTTACAGTTAGGCTGGGAACGTGTTGATTTACGTACTCATGTTGCACTTCTGCACTAAATGTGCAGTTTCTGACATGTTTATTTGGTGGTCACCTTGGCACGTATCGCAGCACACAAAGTCTCCATCGTATTACTTACTTTATCCTGTCTTACTTACATTCCAGACAAATGTTGTATTATTATTGTACTCCTTAGTAAATGCTCATGTACTTGTGACACCGGATTTTGAGATATTCTTGTTGATGACTACGATTTTGTATATAATTGTCACCTTTCATTCCTTTTTCAGACTACTGGTTATGTACGTACCCCAGATTTTAAAGGTGTAAACCTCCTCACTTAATTACAATTATGATTTCAAAAATAATAAAATGAATAATTAAGTTGTTAGTTCATCGTTGGCTTTCCTAACAACGACGTTGAACGCCATCGCGACCTATAATGAATTTTGGGGCGTGACAACAACAATCTGATAGAATTTATGAGGTTTCCTACCAATTTATCATGACTTGCACATTCTAAATGTATTTTAGACCGAATTTTTTCATCAAACTTGGGCCATTGCTGCACAAATATAAAAGACGGGGATAGAATCTAAATACTGACACAAAATATTCTATATATTCAAATCACTTGTTAAAAATATGAGTCATCTCCCCTTCAGAGGGAGCTCCCACCATGTCTTCCGCTGGGATTAGATGTTTTACACGTATCCCCTAAAAATTTAAATGAGTCAGATTTGTTTCTCTAGGTACTTAGGCTCACGTAGCATACGTAGCATACGTAGCCTATGTGCAAAGCAAGCCTTCAGTCCGCAAAGTCTATGTTTCAAATTATTCTCTCCATCTTGGTCTTTTTTGTCATTTTCAATGGCTTTTATCCAAAAAGCTTTTCATATCCTGAAAATCTATCATTCAAAGCACAATTAGTCCATTAATTACCATAGTTGAGGCATAAATCTATCACAAATCATAAGAAAAGTTAGCGAAAAAGCTAACTTATCACCTGGCGCCTCCATAGTGCTCTCCAAGTTTCTTTCTCGATATGTTTTGTCTTCTTTCTCAAGGACCAAGATAAAATACACTATTTCACAATCTTTAAGTCTTTACAAGTGGGCCAGGTTAAAAAAAAATCCTAGACTGTCACGATCCAAAATCCATAAAAGGTTGTGAAGGTGTCGGGCACCACTGTCAGACAAGCCAACACTAAATAATTAATTAAATTCTCATTTTAGTATTTCTGAGAGACATAAATTTCTTTCAAATTCAACTAGTAGCAAATAAGCTTTAAGGAGTAATATTAACGTTTTCAAATTTCAGTACTAAATATCCCATTATTATCCCAGAACCCGGTGTCGCAAGTGCATGAGCATTTACTAGGAAGTAAAATAAAATACAATAACTATCCGGAATACAAATTTGGACAGAAAGAAAGATTCAAGTATTCTGAAGGAGACTCTGCTGGCTGCGGATCGTCTCATACGATGTAGCTCACCTAAGTCCCCGTATCAACCACGTAGTTGCGCCTATAAGGCCACTATCCATACATGTACCTGCACATCAAAATGTACTACAAGCGTAGTATGAGTAAAAAAACAATGCGTACCCAATAAGTATCCCGTCTAACCTTGAAAAAGTAGTGACGAGAGGTCGACTCCGACACTTACTAGTGGTCCAATAATATCAGATACGGTAAAGAAATGAATAAATATCAAGCAGAGTAAATATATGAAACAAACAAGTATAAGTTACGTGGTACAATTCCCTTCTTTACAATTTACTCAGCTCTCAACTAGCAAGTTCCCTCCGTAACCGGAGCATATTGTCACAACCCAAATTTCTCCTATGTTGAGTATCATGATGACACCTAGTCTTAAGGACTAGGTAAGTCTAACATTTATGGAATAATAGCAATAAGAAATAAAATCTAATATTTTCTGAAAAGAATTCTATATGCAATGCAAATTCCCAAAATCCGGTAGCACAAGTCATAAGCTTTACAGAAGTTCACACTATAACTCCTAAATACCACTGTTTAGAAATAAGTACAACAGTGTATGAACACAAAGAGAATACGACGGTGAATCTGAAACCCGCGAATGCTGTAGCGGTTTTACCTAGAGTCTCCTCAATAGCAACTGCGCTGCTAACCATCGATTGGCCGGCTACGCAAAAACCTAGAATCTGCACAAAAAATGTGCAGAAGAGTAGTATGAGCACACCACAACGGTGCCCAGTAAGTATCAAGACTAACCTTGGTGAAGTAGTGACGACGACTAGTCAAGACGCCCACTGGTCTAAGAGATGAACAATTATAAATATAGGACAACGTATTATGACATTTACATAAGGGCTACACAATAGGACTAACAATATAGTAAATACAATAAGGAAAGGAATGACAAGTAATAGTGAAAAAAATCGTAAAAATAGCACGGAAGAGTAAGTGAACACAAATAAATTCGGAATGTAAATATACAACAAGAACAAGTAAGGACTCAACAATTTCGACTTCTTTTACATCAAGTTCTTAGTCATCTCCACGAGGTACTGAACTCAGATAAAATCACCCCTCACGGGTCCCAGTATCTGAACCCTAACATTGGCATCTAGTGCCCTCATTTCAAGTAATAACTGCACGGACGACTCACGTGCCATTTGGGGTCATTCCCACATATATAGTAAGTACAACAAGAGTATATATACTCGACAACAACAAGGAAAATCCTTAATCTGATAATAGTGCTTAACTACGTGTATGCTTGTGCAGGTGTCCTAACATGATTCAATAGCCAAAGCATAAGGAAAGAAAAGGGGCAACACGTACATTGTTTTCTCAAAATTTCCACACAAACAAACTCACATAGTTAGTGTACCATTACACAGTGTCAACAAACAAAGAATGCCCCCAGGCCAACACAAGTATCGCAGGCAACCCCTGATATAGACCACCTTGTCTCGCCATGTGTACAATAGTCAAATGCGTGCATGCCTTGTCTCGCCACACGTGCACAACAATGTTCCCACCTTGTCTCGCCATATGCGCAACCCACACACACATATATATATATATATATATATATATATATATATATATATATATATATCCCGCCTTGTCACACCGCATGTGCATTATTAATAGAAAACACGACACGACACGACAGAAACCTCGTGCAAATCCCCATATCAACAATCACACGGCAGAAACCTCGTGCATCACCACAAAAAGTATAACAACAAAATGACAATAACACAAGATACGGTAAATACATCAACTCAAGAACCTTCGATCGCAATAAAGGCAAGGCTAGTTCACAAGGAATAAGCACAACAAAGAATACTAGGCGTAATAAGGACAACTCGACAAGGAAGAAAATGGCATGTAACAGTCGTACCTAATTGCACGATTTGGCAACAAGAAATTAACACGAATCTGGAATTTCAAATAAGGGCAAGTCAACTAATATATAAGATATTTAAACTACCTTTAAGGTTGAGCGAATTTCGAGGATACTCAACAATTGCACTTAAGGGTGAGCAGCAGGAAGGTAACCATAACTTTAATTAAGACTAAACAAATTATAGGGTGGTGATGAAAATTACAAATAGAGATAAGCAGTTATGAAGATATAACATGATAGTAAAAAGGGATGAAATCTTCAGTTTAGTCAATTTGGAGTCAAATAGGTAATAAGAGTGAATAAAAAAGCAAGCAGATTCTAAATTAGGCAAGTAAAGATGAAACCAGAGATTAGGAACTCAATCATGTCAAGAACAAATTCATACTCACTGAATATAAGAACATAAGTTTCCTAAAAGGCCAACTTCTACAAATAAGTCCGAGCATGCACTCGTTACCTCGCATACAAGGAATACAATCAACACAGACGACTCAAATCCTAAGGGGTAGTTACCCCACACAAGGTTAGACAAGATACTTACCTCAAAGACGACAACCCGGTACTCTAAAATGGACTTCTCGGGTGAAAAGGCCTCTGGACGGCTCAAATCTAGCCGAAACAACTTCAAAACATAAATAAAACACATAAGAAACTATGTTGGATCATAAAGCCTCAATCTTTATCAAATTCTAAAAATCGGTCCAAAAGTCGATCCCCGGGCCCGCACCTCGGAACCCGACAAATTTTATAAAATCTGAATACCCATTCCAATATGAGTTCAACCATACAAAAATGATCAAATTCCGATACTATTTCGCCCCTCGAATCATGATTTTTCATTTTAGAAATTTTTCTTCAAAACCCAACATTTTCCTTATTCAAAACGCAAATTCAATGACAAAAACAACTATAAAATCATGGATTATATTTAATTCTAGGTGAAGAACACTTACCCAATCGAATTGCTTGAAAAACTCACCAAGAATCACTCAAAACCGAGCTCTACAAGTCAAAATATGATAGAAATGGCCTAACCCTCGATTAGAAGATTTATATTCTGCCCAGGCGTTTAATGAATGGCGATCGCAGAACATCATTTGCGATCACGAAGAAGAAAAATGAAGGCTGCCCAGGTTGTAGTTTGCGAACGCGAAGACACGCTCACGAACGCGAAGACACACTCACGAACGCGAAAGTGAAGAGGTGGAAGCCTACGCGAATGCGAACAAGGTGATGCGAACACATATAATAGTGGAATAAGCTTATGTGATCGCATACTCAGTGATGCGAACGCGAAAAACAAGTTAGGGTTCCCAGCAAGGCTAACACTATGTGATTGCGGACATTTAGAAGCGAACGCGTTGCAGAAGAAATTATATGTTCGCGATCGCGAACCTAACTATGCGAACGCGATGAAGGAAATCATGGCAGGTCGACATTACACTACACGATCATAACTGGAACTACGCGATCGCGGAAGGGAACTTCAGACACCAGAAACAACAATTCAAAATTAGGGGAAAATGACCCTTAGCCCATCCGGAATACACTCGAGATTCCCGGAACCCCATCTAAACACACAAACAAGTTTCATAACCTAACACGGACTCGCTAGAGGTCTCAAATCATATCAAACAACGCCGAAAATACAAATCGCGCCATGAATTGAACTATGAACTTCCAAATCTTCTAACTTCGAAAACTCGTGCCGAAACCAATCAAACAAACCCGGAATGATGCCAAATTTTGCAAACAAGTCCCAAAATACATAATAGAGTTGCGCCAACTCTCGGAATCACATTCTGAACCCGATATAACAAAAGTCAAATATGGGTCAAACTTCTCCATTTCCCAAACTTCAAATTTTTTAATTTTCGCCTAATTGCCTCAAATTATCATACGGACATCCAAATCCGAATCCGAACACGCGCCTAAGTCCAAAATCACCATACGAAACTGTTGACATTATCCAAAACTTATTCCGGAGCCGTTTACACAAAAATTAAATTCTGGTCAAATTTCATCGCTTAAGCTTCCAAAACTAGAATCCTTCTTCCAATTCGACTCCGAATCATCCGGTAACTGAATCCAACCATGCACGCAGGTCGATATAAATAATGTGAAGCTTCTCAAGGCCTTATGCTGCCAAACGAAGCTTAAATTTCCAAAACGATCGATCGGGTCGTTACATTCTCCCATTCTTAAAACAAGCGTTCGTCCTCGAACGTGCCATCGAAGTCTTCAAATCAATGAATGCACACTTCCAACATACATCGCGGGTACGACAAGCCTCAAACCTCAATTTCTCACCTTCCATACATTCCCAAAAGGCCCGATTCTAAATCCATATTCGGTATTAGCCTCAACTAGCTGCATAAACTCATGACTACACCCACAATACACGACCGCACAACATAACACACCACATATAGGCCCTTAATAACACTTCTGATCACAATAGTTGTCCGAAATCAACCCAGCATTGGCAATTAGCCTCATATCTGAAAGAACTCTGTTTCAAACCTCCATAACACTGATAATGATGCAAGGAACACGAAGACCTCATAATTAGACACCCGAATCACCAAGCCACAACTAACATCACCGGGCACACACCTCGCAAGCTAAAACTCAAGAAGCACAAAACGAAAATGACTCAACATTAAAAGAGAAACGAATAAGGGAACTACCAAACAAGCCTGACAGGCACAACCCTCTATCAATAATAACCTACAAAACAATATAACAAGGAAAGAATTAAAGCACATGGACAAATCACAAGGATCCCATCCTGATATAACTTCTATCATGGTACACAACCCGATTTGAACATACCAAACACACGAAATCACAAGGGTCTCGCCCTCAACTCTAAATCACATATCGAATATATATCATACCAATGGAAATCTTCCACTAACTCGGCTCTGCCAATAAAATCACTGTAGACATGTAATTTTTGACCCTCCCCAAATTTTATATATTTTAACGTTTAAATAGTTAGTTTAGGTGTAATATCGCTATTTTAACTAGTTTTGACTCTTTTAGTTTATTTTATCACAAATTCGAGAATACAAAAATAATTTCACTTTGTTTTCAAGAATATTAGTATTTTGGTAGTAATATTATTTTAATTTTGTGATGATTTTAATCTAATCCCATTTTTGTTAGTAAGATATTTGAAAAAATACCAAAAACAGTTTCACATTATAATATTATTTATTTTATTTAATTAAAACTAGTTTTATATTTTATAGTATAGATTTTGTAGAAGAGGATTAAGATCTTGGGTGGCCCAAATTTGAATCTTCCACTTGAGCCCAATCTCATCTAACCCAACCACAACCCCTCTAACCTTGACGCGCCCCCATAACCAATTTGACCCATCTCCCTCTTTAATTTAATCCTAGCCCTTCATCTTCTTCTCATCCAATGGCCATAGCTAATTCTCCAGGCCATATAAAACACCAATTATAATCTTTACAAACCCTAAACCTATTTATAACTAAACCAGCCGCACCATCCACCTCCACCCTTCTGCCGCCTCTCCAACTCACCGGGTTTCGGCGAGTTAACCCAATGGTCCCCCATCATCATTATCACCCGATTCTACGCGTTTTCTTCTCATCTCACGCGCTTTTCACAATTGCTTTGAAGAATCCGAGCCATTCATGAATGGATGATGGTTAAATGGGANACATTTTCAAGAAAAAGACAAAAAAATGAAAATGCAAAATCCAAAAAGATTTTGCACTTTCCCATTATTTATCAAAAATTCAAAAAAAAAAAAAAAGAGAAAAAGGAAAGTCCAAAAGATTTTACATGTTTCATCATTTTTCAAAAAAAGAAAAGAGAGAGAAAAAGAAAATCCAAAAAGATTTTACATTGTTCATTATTTTTCAAAAACAAAAAAAAGACAAAATATGTTTTTGAAATTTGTGTATTAAAATTATCTTCCATATCCAATCTTCGCGAACTAGGCATACCTGATTCTCGTCCTTCGGGTGAGATACGTAGGCAACCCACATAGGGTCCGGTCTTCCTAGTGAGTTTTAGGTTCTTGTCTTTGCGGGGTATTAGCCAAATCTTGCATATTTAGCAACTTTTGGCCACATCGGCCATTTTGCAAAATAAGGTTATTTTCGAAAAAGTGGTTCATTGGCCCATGCTCAGAATATCGAGTTCGCAACTAAGTGTCCCACTACCTTAAGGTCCATCCTGTTGAGTTTGCATCTTTAGCCACTTCTGGCCATATCGGCCATTTTTGCAAAATGGGTCACTTTTGCAAAGTATTTCCTAGGACCATGATTGGGGGACATTATGTAGTCATATAGGCCTTAGTTTGGTATTTTCATGTCTTAGAGGTCAATTTTGTTGAGTTTGCACTTTTAGCCACTTTCAGCCACTTAGGCCATTTTGCAAAATAGCCCAATCGTGTCTTGCATTTGTCCACTAGGGAGTGTTGTGGTGTCCCAGTGTCTTGAGTCGCTAACCATGTTTCACTCATTCAGGTATGGACCCGCTAATTCGGTCCAGAGTGTTGATGGTGGTAAATATTCCTAGGAAATTGGTGAAGTGGTGGAAAATGTTTTCTCTATTGGAGCAGCATGAGTTAATGGAGAAGTTAGGTACATTTACTTCACTTCTTGATATCACCCCTCGCCTAGACTTAGTGGAGGAAATGTTGACATATTGGGACCCCCAGAATATGGTTTTCAGATTTGGAGAGTGTGAAATGACTCCTACCTTGTCAGAAATGTCTGGTCTCACCCGTTTAAGCTACATAGGCAGAGAAATGATACTTCCCCGAGATCATTCTAGGATGAGATTCCTTCGCGACTTGGGATTAAAAGATAATAAGCATTTATGATGCCTTGACCAGTTCTGGATATCTTTGGATTATCTGTTTGCCAGATTTGGACCCCGCGATAGTTTTGATGTCTTTTGGGACGAGTTTTGCACAACCAAGGCAAAGTGGAAAAGACGTCGTCTCGAAGCCTTTAGCCTTGCTTTGTTGGGGATATTGGTGTTTCCTTTAGATGAGAGACAAACTAGCACCCGTTTGCAATAAGTGGTAATAGAATTATTTCATGAAAAACAACGCAAAACAGTTACTGTGGTGCCGATGATCTTGGCAGAGTTGTATCGAGCCCTAAGTGAGGTTAGGGAGGTGTCGGGTATTTTGAAGGGAGCAACCTTTTGCTAAAATTGTGGATGATGGAACACTTACACACTGCTTCCTTGCTCTGCCCCATTGATCGTTCCCTCCAGGATCGAGTGGTATGCATCGAGCGTAGGATGGTGTCCCCTAAGTTTATACCCGATAGGCTTCATCGCTAGGATTCAGTTCCTAGGTTCAAGGACAAATGAGAATGTTTTGTGGGCCTACCTTTAGACGATATGTTAGGTGTCGTATGCAGCCTTTTTTGATGTTTATAGGACTCTGCTGTGTCAGGCCGTACACGCCGATTAGGGTGATGCGACAGTTGGGTAGGATGCAAGAGGAACCGCCAACTCTGAATCTTAGGATTTTAGTAAAAAGGAGGCTGATGAGATCAAATATGTACAATATTGGAACAACGCAAAGAGGATGAAGAAGAATACATTGGTAGGGGACATTGGCAAGCCTGAGTGTACTCAG